>JAWNNP010001185.1:0-148429 GCA_035044805.1 Leucophenga maculata
ATTTGCATTGAAATTGACAGCAAACACAAAGAAATCTAATAGTTCTGATTAATATTTTACTGAAATCGCAAAACGCAAAAGTAAATGAAAAAGGGGGCACGCCTGATTATTTGTCTTTTATTTCTTACTTTGTATAATATCCTAATCGCTTGGAATATCATGCAGTATATATAAAATAATAATCTCTTCGGATTAGGTTTGTTAAGCTGTAATTTTAAAAATATAATCACCCACGGCTATATATTTCAAACATGGAAGGAATGCTGGAATGACTGTTAGGCGGTTCGAAGATCGCCGGGTCAGCTAGTCTTTATATACAAGGTCTGTCGCAAAAGAAACAGGACTTTTTAAATATAACTGTTTCTGGTGGCGCCACCTATTGGTGGGTATATGAAATAAAAAGTTTGATCTCTTATTGACATTTCGTAAAAATTTTAAGACAATTGGACAACTACAATCGAAATTATCGATCAAAAAGTGAATTGTGACGCTAGTCACACTGGCGTAGGGGGAGTATTAGTGCAAACTAATCGAACCGGTGATGAGATTGCGATTGCGTTTATGTCTAAGAAGCTGAACAAAGCTCAACGCAATTATTCCGTGACTGAAAAGGAATGTTTGGCTGCGATGTTAGCGATAAAGAAGTTCCGTGGAAATCGGACATCGATTATTCGTCGCATTCACAAATTGCAATCGGTGCTATGAATAAACAATGCCATTTGCCATGACTATTAATAAGTCACAAGGTCAAACAATGTCGATTTGTGGGATGGATCTAGAAAATCCGGTCTTTTCACATGGCCAATTATATGTGGCGTGTACTCGCGTTAGTAAACCGTCAAGTTTATTCATTTATACTCCTCAGGAATTGACTAAAATTATTGTTCACTAATTCGCATTAAGATAAAATTAAACTAACATTATTGATTATAATAAATTGTTTTTCGAAAAATTATTATATTCAGGCATGCTCCCATTTTCATTTACTTTTGCATTTTGCGATTTCATATCAAATTATATTTGAATCATACGTCAAACCTATACAAATTTGCATTGAAATTGATAGCAAACACAAAGAAATCTAATAGTTCTGATTAATATTTTACTGAAATCGCAAAACGCAAAAGTAAATGAAAAAGGAGGCACGCCTGATTATTTGTCTTTTATTTCTTACTTTGTATAATATCCTAATCGCTTGGAATATCATGCAGTATATATAAAATAATAATCTCTTCGGATTAGGTTTGTTAAGCTGTAATTTTAAAAATATAATCACCCACGGCTATATATTTCAAACATGGAAGGAATGCTGGAATGACTGTTAGGCGGTTCGAAGATCGCCGGGTCAGCTAGTCTTTATATACAAGGTCTGTCGCAAAAGAAACAGGACTTTTTAAATATAACTGTTTCTGGTGGCGCCACCTATTGGTGGGTATATGAAATAAAAAGTTTGATCTCTTATTGACATTTCGTAAAAATTTTAAGACAATTGGACAACTACAATCGAAATTATCGATCAAAAAGTGATAGCAGCTTTTCGTCATCGGTCGTAAAATGCATTTTGAACAAGAAAAATATTAAATTTTGTTTTAAACTTGGGAAAACGTTCACTGAAACATTTCAAATGATGAAAAAAGTTTATGGTGATCAGTGCCTATCCCGTAGTAATGTGCATGAGTGGTTTAAGCGATTCCAAGAAGGTCGAGAGGACCTCTGTGACGATCAGAAGTCGGGCCGGCCAAAATCAGTGATTACCCAAAACAATATTGAAAAAGTGGGTATTGTACACCGAGATTTCGTCCCACCTGGCCAAACGATTAATGCTGTGTTTTACCTTGGTGTTATGAAGCGTCTTTTGTCACGCATTCGTCGTGTTCGACCACAATACCGTGGGGCAGGGTCCTGGCGCCTGTTGCACGATAATGCGCCGTCTCATCGGTCGACGCTTGTCACTGATTTTTTGACAAAAAACTCCATATTAACCATTAATCACTCACCCTACTCACCTGATCTGGCACCCTGTGATTTTTACCTATTTGGAAAACTTCATTTGCCCATGAAAGGGCACTGGTTTCAGGACATTTCAGCTATCCAAAAGGCGACGACCGATATTCTCAAGAGCATTCCGAAAAATGACCTTAAACACTCATTTGAAATGCTAATTGACCGGGCTAAACGCTGTATCGAAGCACAAGGAAACTACTTTGAATAAAAAAATATAACTTTTGATAAATATAATTTTTTTTTGTTGTTTTTTTTTTAACAGTCCTGTTTCTTTTGCGACAGACCATGTATATAATTCTTCTGTACGTGTGTTGACAGTGAACTCCTCCTAAACGGCTGGACCGATTTTGGCGAAATTATATGTGTGTATTTGAGTGGGTCTCCGGATGGTTTAGATTCGCAATCCAACCTGTTTTCATTTGCTTTTGCGTTTTGCGATTTCAGTAAAATTTTAATCAGAATTAATTTATTTCAGAGCAAATTTGTATAGGTTTGACGTATGATTCAAAGATAATATGATATGAAATCGCAAAACGCAAAAGTATGTGAAAATGGGAGCATGCCTAATTAATTGTGTTTCGTTATTTTGACATTTTAACTTTTTTTGTACGGTGTCTATTGATATTTCAGTGAATATTAAGTTTATTATCTTTATATATATAATTCTTCTGTACTTGTGTTGACAGTTAACTCCTCCTAAATGGTTGGACCGATTTTGACGAAATTGTATGTGTATATTTGAGTGGGTCCCCGAATGGTTTAGATTCGCAATCCAACCCGTTTTCATTTGCTTTTGCGTTTTGCGATTTCACCGACAAATTCAGAACACGCGAACAACAGCGTTTGCAAGTGTATAATATCCTAATCGCTTGAAATATCATGCAGGATATATAAAATAATAAACTCTTCGGATTAAGTTTATTAAGCTGTAATTTTAAAAATATAATCAACCACGGCTATATATTTCAAACATGGAAAGAATGCTGGAATGACTGTTAGGCGGTTCATATATATATATATATATATATATATATATATATATATATATATATATATATGTATGACTAGTCATACATAGAGTCAGACTATAATATATATATATATATATATATATATATATGAACCGCCTAACAGTCATTCC
This sequence comes from Leucophenga maculata, assembly GCA_035044805.1. NCBI lineage: Eukaryota > Metazoa > Arthropoda > Insecta > Diptera > Drosophilidae > Leucophenga > Leucophenga maculata. Next base: position 3,146 of record JAWNNP010001185.1, read on the forward strand.
AGCATTTATATATGTATATACATGTGTATAAATGTGTACATATATATGTATGAATTATTGCACCATTACTCTATTCCTATATATATATATATATATATATATATATATATGAACCGCCTAACAGTCATTCCAGCATTTATATATGTATATACATGTGTATAAATGTGTACATATATATGTATGAATTATTGCACCATTACTCTATTCCTCGACCATTCCAAATACCAGCTTAGGCAATGATGTTATCACAGTTCACAATTCGGGACCGAAGTTCGTCTCACACAAAATAATTCGGCTAATGACTTTCATTTCAAATTTTTCTTTCATATATTCTTACCTATGCAAAGATTACGGTTGGATTTTAGGTGTGCTGCAACTAAGCACCGTTAAAACCCCATGTATTTTGCAGTATAAGGAAGTATTGTGTTGACTTTCTTCCTGTACTAATTTTTTTTTGCTATAGAAATTTCTGGAATTTCTTGGAAATCGCTGTTACAGGGCGTTTAAGAAACCGAAATTTCATTAGCGCTAAAAGATATTTTATTTCACTACTTTTATTATGTTCTCTATTCTGGAGTTTTTGTGCTGTTCGTATAGTACAATTCCGGCGAGACGGATGAGGTAGTGTGCTTTCCTTTTTACTGAACTGTCTGTTCTTTCTATGGATTTCTGTAATTTTTATAGTTACTTCTGGATTTTCATTAGTTAGCAAATTCAGAGCGTGTTAAGAACCGAAGTTATAATGGTACTGCGGAAATTCTTGTCTTGTTAATTTTTTTTTTGGTTTTTAAAGTACAATAGAATATACTCAAATAAATAACATTTTCGCTTTGGAGTCTATATACTCTACGAAGGGTTATAGCCAAGAGAAAAGTGTTATGCAACTCACAATTGTATATCAATTCTTGATTCTGGAGATTTTATACTGTTCGAATGGTATAATACCGACAATCTTATATACATTGTAATGATGAGTGTTTTATTTTGTATCTTCTTCTTTTCTTTTGTTCTTTGGATGTTCATACGTTTAATTAAAGGCTTTTGTATTGGTGGTTTGATTGATCAAGTGATGAAGGAAGCGAGCATTCTAAAAACGGACTCGACCGATATTTCGCTGGTGTCTTTAATACAGATAATTTGGACGGCGGAATTCCTTCTACATGTAACTACAACATTGGAGATTTTGATATCTCTCTCCTTGAAGGAGAAGATGTACGAAGCCAAGAGAACGTTACATACATTGATGGAATTGCTACAACTGGCACAAAAAACTCTGATTGCCCAAAAGAGAGAATTAAACAAGTGTTCATTGAGGAATTTAGTAACAATCCTCTTAAACAGCGAATTGTGCACGACGTTTATGGAATCAAGAATAACTCTGGATACGTCGGAATGGATTACGAGCAAGTACGCCGAAAATTTTCAGGGACCATCTTCATCATCGCACTTCACGGAAATCACTACCACATCGTCCATGACTGCAACTACTCCAACAATTCCTGCAGATGCGCTGTCATTGTCTACCTTCAAGAATTCATCGGTCGAAGATTCGCTAGACGCGTTATTCCAAACTGGGAGTTCACGATCGACCACTGGGTTAATCTCTCAGTCTATCTGCAGAAAGATTCCCGTGTCGGGTCAAATCAACAAGATACAAGGAGTAAAAAAAGAGGAAGGGGAGACAAAATAATTGAATTCCTGAAACAACATCCAACGGCACCAGTAAGTCATATATTAAATACATCTATGTGGCTAAATTCAGAGTTTAGATTTTTTGACATAAATTCTACTTTAATTAAAAATTGTCTTCGAATAATGAATAATTATATAAACAATTTAACTTTTCAATGTTTATACTTGTTTCTGAAATCTATTGAACCGCAAAATTTAATTTTCAATGCACCGGTAGGAAATATATATAATTATTTCAATATAAATGACTCTGTTAAAATTTTGAATGAACTATTGCAATATCAATTTTATAATAACGATGAAAAAATAATAGAATTTCTAACAAATGTGTATAATGTTATCGATAAGCTTATTCCGAAAAAAAATACTATATTAATTTTATCGCCGCCAAATGCTGGGAAAAATTTTTTCTTTGATACTTTTATACATTTTTGTTTAAATTTTGGACAAGTTGGAAACTTTAATAGATATTGCTCATTTCCATTGATGGAATGTGTAGAAAAAAGAATTATATTGTGGAATGAACCGTTATTGGAATCATCGGCTAGCGAAACTTTAAAAATGTTATTTGGCGGTGATACAGTTGTAGCAAAAGTTAAATATAGTAATGACGCAGTAGTAATGCGAACACCTGTAATTGTTTTATCCAATAATGATGTTTTTCCAAATGATAAAGCTTTTCGTTCACGAATGTTCTGCTATAAGTGGAGGAGCTGTAAAAGTTTATTCTTTTAATTTTATCTTTTTGATAAATATTTAAAGGCGTAAAAATTAATTTTAGTTAGTTATTAACATGGTAGGTTTTTACTTATTCATTTGCAGGCTTAGATTGTTGGCCATGTCTTTTAGAGGTAGCAGTGATAATATATTCAGTCTTCCATAGAGAGTGTTTTTATAAACAGGGGCAAAATCGTACTATGTGCCCAGTGTGTAGTGCGATTATCAGTTTGGAATGGGATGTTAGCGTTCCTGCAGCTCCCATCCCATCTGGTGTAACGACCCGAAACCCATACTCTACCCGTTTTCAAAAGAAAACAAACCAAGGTACAACGGTTGATGTTTCTTTGGATGGCGATGCAGTAAATACTCATGCGGAACAACAAGATTCGAATACACGTTCGTTGATCATGGATCGTATAGATTCAGACCTGACTACAAGTACTGAAGCGTTTACGAACGCCCAACAGCAGGCTCTAGTTAACCTTGCATCTAACTCAATAAATTCATCCTTGAATAAATTTTTGACTACATTGAATGATAAGCAAGCTCAGGTAGCAGCTATAGTTGAGCGTCAACAGACTCAATTGATTCCAATTGCGGAACGACTTGAAGAAGTTGCTTTAGGTAGCAGAATCCCTTCTGTAGTTCAGACTTCAGTTCCACCACTTGGTCCGAGTAGTATGCATACATTACCTGCTGTGGAACAGCAGACTTTTGAACGAATGCTTGGATTGCCAGCAGGCCAATTTTCAGGTGCAGGTGGCACTACCTTGATAAATAGGGAAAACTTAAGTAATACTTATCCTGCTCAGACAGTAACGCCTGGGACACAGTCGACTGCTGAGTTTTATTCGCGTCCAGACAAAGTCAGTCATATCTTGAATAACTGGAAATTAAAATTTACAGGAAATATCAATAGTATATCCGTTAATAATTTCATTTATGGTGTTAAAACTTTGACAGAGCCAGCACTAGGAGGCGATTTTCAGCTTCTTTGCAAATATATTAGCATTCTATTTGAGGGTAAAGCTAGTGAGTGGTTTTGGCGATATCACAAGTGAGTGGACAAGATTCAATGGTATCAATTGTGTGAGGCCTTGCATTGTCAATATAAAGATACGCGCTCCGATGTCGATATTCGTGAGCTCATAAGAGAACGCAAGCAAAAACTTTTATGAGGTTATTTCTTTTGCTTTTATGGGGTTATTTCTGAACTTATTGATAGATTGATAGAAAATCCTTTGTCTGAAAAAGCGCTGGTAGAAATCCTTCAAAGGAATTTGCTACCAGAAGTCCAGCATGAATTATTAAACATAGAGATTCACTCTGTGGCTCAACTTCGTACTACAGTCCGAAAGCGTAAACAGTTCATGCAGGGAATAAAGAAGAATATGGCTCAGACGAAACAGGTGATGTTTAGACGACCCATTGCAGAAATTCAACCAGTTCGGATTCAGAGGAAGAGGATATTTCTGTCATAAACCTCCATTGTTGGAATTGCGGTGCTGTTGGACATCGATATCAAGATTGCGTGTTGGATAAGCGGATATTTTGTTACGGTTGCGGAGCCCCGGACACTTATAAGCCAAACTGTTCCTCTTGTACCGGTTTAAAAAACCAGCAAGGGCGTGCACAGAATCGAAGTGTCAGAGAAGGACATATTTCCGACCTCGAATCGGATATGAACTATACACTAAACACAACATTTTGTGAGAATAACACAGACACTTTTGATTTACATCAGTTGTCAGTGGAAGACCCGGCTACCTTTTAATTCAAAAAAAAATTCCCAGATATGTAGGCAGATCTAAAATTCGTCGACGTAAATTTTGGAAGATGGTGAAAGCTGAAAAAGCTAAAATAATTTCTTCAGTTACTTGCATAGGCGGCGAGTTTGCTCAACAGATTCTAAACAAGGGTTTGAAATTTAAACCTTTTAAATGTTCCGTGCGTACAGCCGATGGCAAGACACAGATCATTGTGGGGAAATTGGATACTGAAGTAATCTTCTAGGGTGACTCCAAAGCAATCACCGTGTTTCTAATTCCTGCTCTTGCGCAAAATTTATAACTCGGAATTGACTTTTGGTTACTCTTTGAATTAGTACCAAATAATTTTTTAAAATCAGGATTTGAGATTTCATCCAAAGATAACCCAGAACGTCGACAAATCACTGATGTATAACAACACCAACTGGAAAAAGTAATGGCTTTATTTCCATCCTTTGTGGACATAGGACTAGGTCGTACTACTTTATTAAGTCATGTTATTGATACCGGCAACGCTAAGGCTATTAAGCAACGCCATTACCCCGTTTCTCCTGCAATAGAGAAACTTGTCTATGAAGAAGTTGATCGCCTGGTCCTCTCCAGTAGTTCTCGTGCGCAAACCCGGTAAGGTTCGCTTATGTTTGGATAGCAGGAAGCTTAATGAGGTAACCATTAAGGATGCATATCCTTTGCCCCATATTAACGGCATTTTAAGTCGGCTTCCCAAGGCTGAATTTATTTCAAGTTTAGACTTGAAGGATGCCTTTTGGAAAATACCGTTAGACTCTTCGTCTAGAGACAAGACTACTTTTACCATACCCGGTAGGCCACTATACCTATACCGAGTGATACTTTTTGGGTTTTGCAATGCTCCGCAAACGATGTCCCGCCTGATGGATAAGGTTGTTCCACCTCATTTGAGATTTGCTGGTGGTATCAGACTCGTTTGAAAGTCACTTGGAAGTGCATACGGAGGTTGCTGAACATATTAGGCGAGGTGGTTTAACCATTAACGTGCAAAAAAGTAATTTTTGCCTGTTTCAGGTGAAGTATCTTGGACACCTTGTGGGAAATGGTACTATTAGTACTAATGCAGATAAGATATCTGCGATTACAGATTTTCCAACGCCTAAATCTTTGAAACAATTACGTCGATTTCTTGAAATGACTTTTTGGTACAATAAGTTCATTCGCAACTATGCCTCTATCTCTTCTCCACTTACGGATGTGCTGAAGGGCAAGAAAACGTTTACCTGGACGGACGAGGCAGAAAAGAGTTTTCATTTACTAAAGCAGCATATGAGCACTGCACCGGTGTTACACAGCCCGGATTTCGGCAAACCATTTGCCATTCATTGTGACGCTAGTCACACTGGCGTAGGGGGAGTATTAGTGCAAACTAATCGAACCGGTGATGAGATTGCGATTGCGTTTATGTCTAAGAAGCTGAACAAAGCTCAACGCAATTATTCCGTGACTGAAAAGGAATGTTTGGCTGCGATGTTAGCGATAAAGAAGTTCCGTGCATACGTGGAGGGACACGATTTCACCGTGATTACTGATCATGCTTCTCTCAAATGGCTCATGTCACAAAGTGACCTCAGTACCAGATTGTCACGATGGTCAATTAAATTGCAAGGCCTTATCTTCAAAATTCAGCACCGTAAGGGTTCAGAGAATATAGTCCCCGATACACTCTCACGATTTTTCAGCTATTGATTTTTTGAATGACCAGATTTACTTAAAATATTTCGAAGCACCTGACTATGTCGAACGCCTCAAGAAAGTGCAACAAAATTCAGTCCAGTGGCCTGATCTTAAAGTAGTAAATACTCGCTTGTTTAGGCGCACCGAGCATCCTACCGGCGATAAATTACTTCACCAAACTAACTGGAAACTATGGGTACCAAAAGATCTAATTCCGCATGTGCTTAAAGACGCACACGATGATTCGTTATCTGTTCATTGTGGAATCAACAAAACGGTTGAGAAGATTCGGCGATACTATTTTTGGCCAAATCTGTTGAATGACGTAAGGTGTTATATTAATTCGTGCGAGATGTGCAAAATCAGCAAGCATCCGAATCAAACTCTTAGGCCTCCTATGGGTATAAATAGTGCAACTTGTCGCGTTTTTCAGAAATTATATATGGATTTTCTTGGTCCTCACCCCCGATCTCGGAAGGGTAATGTGGGCGTCTTTGTAGTTCTTGATCACTTTACAAAATTCCCGGTTTTTTAAATCTATTAAAAAGTTTTCAGCTGATACCATAATTTCTTATTTGGAAGAAGAGCTTTTTCACTGTTTTGGGGTGCCTGAATGTATCGTTACAGATAATGGAGTACAATTTAAATCTAATATGTTTAGCACCCTCATTTAGAAATTCGGCATGTGTGAATAGATCCGTGATTGCTGGTATCAGAACTTATATTACTTCAGATCAAACTAATTGGGACGAACGACTGAGCAGTATTTGTTGCTCATTACGATTGAATGTACATTCTGCTGTTGGATCATCGCCTTATAATTAAATGTTCGGTCAGCAAATGATCATACATGGAACTACTTATAAATTATTACGCCAGTTGGACATTTTGGAAGATAGGACCATTAAACTAAGTCGAGAGGATAGTGTAGATATACTTAGAAGTAAAGCAGTTGGCAATATGGTTAAACAACAAATAAGGAATGAAAAGGTGTACAACCTGAGAAGTCGTGAAGTGTCGTTCACTAAGTGTCAAGAAGTTTTTTTTTTTTTTTTTGATAATATTTGTTTATGTTAAGCATTCCACTGAAGGAACTTTAAACATATTCTTCAAGTTATACGATTGACAGAATTATTTCATTAATATGTTAAAATGAGTTAGAATAAAATTAATATTAATACTCGAATTTAGTGCCGTGTTGGCAGGTCATCCGAGTGGAGCCTTTTAAGGCGCCTTCTGCTTGTGTTGATAGCGAGTGCTGAGGCTAACTGGTTGACATGATCACGCAGACGATCGTTGTATCTGGAGCTATGTCGATTGATTTCATCAAATACTGAGGGCATATTTAAGTCGTTACTAATGACAGTATTACGTAGAAACCACGGAGCACCGGTGATTAAGCGTAGAGTTTTGTTCTGCAGTTTTTGAACGCGTTCAATATTAGTTTTTGCTGCAGTTCCCCAGAGTTGAATTCCATAACTCCAGGATGGCAAAACAACCATTGTTTATGCCGCGAATGTCCATAATGGGTTAAGTTTTAGTTATTTTTCTGAACTTGTAAAATAGCAAATAGAATAGAAAAAGAGCAAGCGAGAGAGAAGAAACCGTTAATTATCTTCTCTCTATTAATATTTGTTATTGCAATAACCCACCACCTTTTGCATAGATTTTGTTTGTTTTGTTTGTTGTTGTTTTGTGCAATTTGATTGGTTCCCGTTCTTTTCGTTAGAACACAGCTGCAGTAGTGACAGGTCAACGCACTATGTGTTTAAATTGTTGTTGCTTATAACGTAATTAAAATAAAAATTTCGTTTAGTTATTTACGGTGCGACCAAAAATTATTGTGCAAATTTAATGTTAGAAACTTTAAGAATTTTTCTCTTTAAAGAAAAATATTAGTTAAAGTGCATAAATGGTTTTTATTTTTTGCGCAAATTAAAAGAAATCGTTCGTTTATTAAGTTTTATTCTTTTTGTTTGTTTGGAAAACCAAATAAAGTTAATAAAATTTAATAAATTAATTTTTGGTTGCTGTTTGTGTCCGCATACTTTATAGCAGCGCGATAATGTTGGAAAGCGTTTGCGAATGAGCCTTCAAGTTTAAGTATTAGCGCTCAAAGCAAGGAACCAGAGTTTTAACTAGCAACAACAACAATAGGAAGATTTAAAACAGCGCGTTGATCTTTTTCAAACAAAAGTTTCGAATTTATTTGTAGTTTTAAATTTTTTGATTGGTGAAAATCAAGTGATATATTTTCGTGCACATAGTTGATTCTACGAACAAATTCAATGTGTTGTTGTCCGTGCACGAAAAATTATAATAGAAGTGTGTCACAATGGCATCGATAAATATATTTAATAGTTGCGTAGAGCTTATTATTATCTTTATTAGCATTTGAATTTGAATTAGAGTTTAATAGAATTCCAAATTGTGAGTTTTCTTTAGGAGATCAAGAAAAGGAGCTAAAGAAACGCTGGAAAGCTGTTAAATCAGCATACAATGATAGTGTGGGTACAGTTCCCAGTGATGAGGATGGGGACCGACAGTTCAGAGACATGATGACGCGATACAATTTGTGCTTTCGAACCTTTGTACGTGGTTGTAGCCAAATTCGTGAGACTTTGCAAAATTTTGATAGTAAGCCGCCGGTACATAAAAAAAATAGTATGTCACCTGTGCCTTTTGCAGATGCAGTCAAGGCAAAGAGCGATAAGATTCGGTGCAAGTTGTGCATTGGGTATCGACATCTTTTTAGACAATGTCCAAAGTTTTTAATTATGGATGTCGATGCACGAATTTTATTAATAAATAAATTAGGTCTCTGTTCGAAATGTTTCTCTAGTTCGCACTTAGGTAAAAATTGTACTAAAAGAAATAATTGTGTATTTTGTAAAGGAGAGCACAACATATTGTTGCACAAGGATTCGGAAAATTCATCCGATTAGGTAACAACAAATGTTTCTGAGCCAGTGGTTGTTACGCAGCCACTACACGTGACAAGTAGTCAGCCGTGTCTCTCTTTTTCTGAGCGGAGTGATGTTAATAGTCTAATAGGTTTTGATGCGATAGTTGGTGGAAAAACTACGCAGGCCTGTTTAGACATGGATATTAAGATTGCTAAGGTTGAAATTAAGCGTGCGTCGCAAAAAAGTATTGCAGTCCCAGCACCTTTAAATATTTCAACAAATAGTACGGTCAGTTTGGAAAGCCAAGTGTCTAGAACTGAGAGACATAGTACAGGTGATGAGAGTCTAAATAGAGGTTTTGATGCGATAGTTGGTGAGAAAACTATGCAGGCCTGTTTAGACATAGATAGCGACATCGTTAAGGATATGAAGGAGTATGGGTCTCAAAAGTGTTTTGCAGACCCAGCACCTTTAAGAAGTTCGACAAATAGTTTAGTCAGAATGGAGAAAAACGTGCCCAAAATTGAGAAAAGTTATATAGGTGGTGAAGATAGACGACTTAGATGGGAACAAGTCGGTCTTGAAAAATACGGAGCTAGTTTGCCGATTTTAAAAAATAGGCAAAATAAGGTAAATAGTGAGAACGAATTTCCGGGTTCTGCTATAATGGAAAAAACAAGTAAATGGGAGCACAGGGTTCCAAAAGTCGATGCACACAGAACAGTTTTTGTTAATCGCCGTTTATCTGAAGGCGAAAAAGTGTGCATGTTACTATCAGATGAGCTTCCTAATTCGTTATCACAATCTATTGAGGAAATTAAATTTGGAGCAATTTGGAATTTTGACCAAAAATCAACTCCTAGAATTAGATTTTGCGATAGGCTTGGTACTACAATAAAGTTATATTCTTGAGAGACATTTTTATAATTGATATTGAGATTGGCTTCTCCGAAAACAATTTGTTCTTTGCCATCAGCAGTTCGAATAATAGTTTTATGCTGAGCGACAATGTTCTGCTTATTTTTCAAGATGTGTTCAGCCAATGTATTTCCTATACAGGACACCTGAGCACCACTATCCAACAAACCTTAATATTTTCCTCCTAATATTTCAATTTCCGCGTAAGGACGAAAACCGCTTTTGGAATGCCTCAAAGCATAAATAGTTGACGCAATAATTTTGAGTATTTAATTCGGTTCCAAAATCCTTTTCATCTTTGAGCTGATCGTGTAAGGGTTACTCCACCAGCATCTAATTCATTTATTACTGGATATTTAATGCTATCATAATTTCTTACTAAGTTATTTTTAACCATCTTAATTCTTTTCATAAGAGGAACTACATTACAAAGAATTGGTTTAAATGGATTCTGATTAAAACCTTGCATTTTTGACTGTACATCAATCAATCAATCATTTGAATTAGGTACATAAAGATTTTGACGAGAGTTTGACTTCGGACTCTCGCCCGTCTTGTCGTTTCCCGGATTACAAACTTTGCAGGTTGGCTTATAAATATCTGGAGTACCACAGCCATAACCAAATACTGTTCTACGTTCTACACACTCCATAAATCTATGACCATCTTGTCTGCAGTTCCAACATACTAATTTTGCACGCCTTTGCAGTTCTTCAACTCCTAGATCTGAATTTATAGGTTCCAAATGTTCAAAATCTTTTTGCACTTCTACTTCGTTCACATTCTTTCGGGTGGAACGAACATTGTTGAAATGAACTTGCTGAGTGTTCGTTTTTCACTAATCAAATTTTCACCTTTCTGACAATGAACTCGTAATTGAGCTAAAGTATTTATTTGCACATACAGCAATTGTTGTCTTATCTGTGGTCTAAGCCCTCGCTGAATTATTTCAACAAGCTCTGTCTCAGAAATTGAACCTGTCAGATTCTCTGAAATTTTTAAGACAGCGTTTTTGTCTTCATCAAATGATTCATTAAGGCCTTGTTTCCTTGCACGCATTGCTTCCTTGATATCAGTGTCTGATCGATATTCTTGGAAATTAGTTCTCAGCGCTTTGCGTAGTTCAGCCCAATTTACCTTTTCAACTGATCGACGGTATTGTAATGGGGCCGTGTCGCGTAATGATGGATTGTATATTTTGGCACTTTGTATTGATACTCGATTGCGAATATTATACACCTCTGTGTAGCTATTGTAAATAAGGAAATTGTGAATGTCGTACAAAAAAAAAGGCTTAAGTTTGCCGCACACATTGGCTTCCTTTTTCATTTTTCTTCCGGTTGAACAGGACGCCCATTTGTTAAGCTGTTTATAGTTTTTAGCCATCGTGCTTTTCGAAAACATATTAGCGCTGTGTGGTGCAGTTGTATTTTGATGTGTGATCCCTGCCGGAAGGTTAGATTGCCCCTAGTACATCACGCAAATAATTTTTTTTTGTACATACGCGAATATTTTCTTTGCTCTGTTAAATTTATTTTTTTTAAAAAAAAAACTTGTACAAAAATGGCCCGAACCTTGTAGTATTTTTTTTTATATATACTCATTATCAAAATTATATTAATAATTATGTATAAAACAAAGAATTTAAATGAAATTAACCCCTTATGCTTACGCTCATAAGCTATTAAAAGTATAAGTCATAGGAATTGATTATTAAGCTAAATACAAATATTTCTTGAGGAAAAAAAATTATTTAACTAATAGAAGGAAAATTATAAATTTAGATTTTTTTTCCCGAATTTTTTTATTAGAATATATAAATCGACTCCTCTATCACTCCTGACCATAATGGGGGTAACTTTGGGGGGTCTCCGACCATTATTTCTACCTGTTACATACATTTGCACAAACCCAATAGGCTCTTGTACCTTCGGTACAGGGCCTAAAAATGAATTTAAATATTGATTGTTTTGTCATTTATTAATTTATTATGCGTTAATGGGAGTAAGTAAGCCCGATGCCGATGATAGAATGTTGCCTTAGATAAGGAGTTAGTTTAAGGGGTCCTAAAAAAATATGTATCATTTCTCATGGATTTAAGGACCAAGGTAGGGTGGGCGAATCAGGCGCATTACATCTTTGTGCCAATGCATCATCGTAAGAGAAAAACAACTTTAGTTTTTTTATTGGTCGTTTGTTTTTCTGATTTCTATTTTTCACTTTTTTCTCTTCATTTTTTTCCCCTCTTTCACTCTCTTCCAAAAGGAAAAAAACCAGCACGCAAATTTTTTTTTCTTTTCTTATAAGAATAGGTTATGTATGTGGTGTATAAACCCAAGTATGGTGAAATATGGTTGCTTTACTAGAACCCCTCCCGTTGCCGACGAGCAAGGCCGAATCAATTGCGTGCTCCATCATTTCATAATTTTTTTTTCTATCTCATAACATCTGGCTTGATACTTATATACACCCATGCCTTGATATTTTGGGATTATTTATTCCCCAACTCTTGCACCCACAACCGAATATAAAGGTCGGAAGTATTGTGGCAATCCGTGAGAAAAATCTCCCCACAAATGAATGTCGACTCGGTCGGTTTATTCAAACATACGCAGAAAGGGACATGGGAGTCAGAGTATCTGATGTAGAAACTAAGCGTGGTGCGATAACGCGTCCAATTATCAAGCTACTTGTGTTAATAGATAATTTATTACTTTTTGTTTACTTCCAAAAAATGAGATTTTTTACAGCATCTATGAAGATAGAGCATCAAAAACGAGTTCTGGTCTGCCGCTTGCTCAAGCTGTCTCTCACACGACCATTTGGCGAGGAACTGCACGAGCCAGTATCGCTGCATAGAGTGTGGTGAGAACAAGCTGCTTCACGGAAGCCATATGCCCTCAGGCGGGTGAAAGCACCAGCCTCTACTGTGGCCTCATCCTCTCAGTCGGTCTACAGTTTTAACCAAAGGCGACTGTGGGAGTGAACTATCTCACATTTTGGAGATAGATGAGGAAGTGGAGGTTGAGTCTGCAACTGCACTGAGTCGCCAATATCTACGGGACCCAGGTCGCCTTTAACCAAGCGGGCATGTGCTGATGCGCAGCAACATTCACCGAGTATACACCCGCAGAGGAAGCGGGCAGCTGAACGCCACCGCTGCACTCGATCACCGGCTCCTAAAGGACTCTCTTTGTGACGGCCCGGAATCTTCCCTCCACGTCCCAAGGGCTACGCGGTTTACTGGGTCGTTGGAGATTTTAAGGAGTGACCGGTCGACCGATGACACAACTATTCAATTTCGGATACGGGGTGTTTGGTGTCACTGACAACTAAGTGGTAGCACGACAGTTTATTTAAGTAGTAATGTGTTCTTGCAAATGTGATGTTGCAAATTGTAGCAAGTAACTGTGTTGTCTAGCGTCATCCGTCTCAATGCACACGTACGGTACATCAACGATTAAGCGGTTGTTTCGGCAGCAGAATATTGCAGATAGAAGTTATACGATCGTCTGCGTTGATTTATTTTATTAGCGCCAGACGTTTTTTGTCCAGTTGCGATGTGTGCGAATGTCTATGAAGCGTCTGCCACCGGCGTCAGTCAATTCATATTTACTGTTGTTTGCTGTTGCTAATTAGACTTACTGTTGCCGCAGCTTAGTCGTGGGAACTACTTGTGATGGCAGTGGACCCTCCCCAACTGTACGCCAGCATCTACAAGTTTTTAATTTTCATTGGGTATTCCAAGTGTTTAGGAGCAACAGAGCGACTTTTTTTCAAATAAACAGTTATATTTACAATCACGCATGTTCCAATTGTCCAAAAAGTTTTTTTTTAACAAAGTTCGAATCTTTTCCGAAAAATATCTGGTTATAACTGGTTTATTTTCGAAAACATAACTGTGCATTCAAAGATTCTAGAAAGTTTTATGAAATCACGTGTGCTTTCGGTTGGTCATTGAAATAGACGCATTTCAAAAATACTACTACAAATTAACAAATCAATTCTAATTGAGCAAAAATTGAAGTAATAATGGGAAAAGCTTCTGTTTTAAGCTTATTGGAACGTCAGAAAATAGACTTCTTTTCACTCGCAAGGACTATCCAATCGCAACATTGGCAAAGAGATAAAGCGCAGTTCAAGAACTATTGAGAGATATTTAAAGGATCCCGAGGCATATGGAAAACACTTCAAAGGACGAAAAAAAGCACTCACAGAACGAGCAGAACGCAAAATTGTAAGAATTGCTTCCAATTCGACTAAGTCAGCAGCTAAGATTAAGAAATTAGCTGGAGTAAAAGCAAGCCTTTCGACAGTTCAACGTACAATTAGAAATGCAAAACATCTGAAGCGTCTAAAAATCAAGAAAAATCCACCTCTGAATGCTATACGCAAAGAAAAACGGCTTCAATTTGCGAAGAAATACATGACGTGGACATTTCAATCTGACACTCGACATAATGATTGGCGTTCAGTTGTGTTTACTGATGAGATGAAAAACGTTTTAATTTAGATGGCCCTGATGGCTTTCAATACTATTATCACGATTTGCGAAAAGATGAGCTATTTTTAAGACCGCCATCACAGCCGAGAAGGCGGAGTCATCGTGTGGGGTGCCATCACGTTTTATGGAACAATCGATTTGATTTTTATCGATCAGAAGATAGCAACGGCGAGCGCTTCAAAATATTGTTGGAGTCTGTATTTCCAATTTGGGAGATTGGGATTCGTTCAGCTCAGAGTGCACATTGTGTGGAAAGTTGTTGACTGCCATACACCTGGGAATGGCCAACAATGATTCTTGTGTCAAACGGTCCAAGCAACTCACACGTCCGTCAGGACACGTATCTCCTGGGTAGCCTCTGAACATCCGTTCAGAGGTGAGCTAACGTGAGAAGGCGAAGGGGCCCCCTCTCCTTTAAAAAGGGGTTGGTGCGCTGGGCTTGGGACCCGCCACTTTAAAAAAAACCCCCCAATGAAAACGAAAAGAAACCCTCGGGAATGGACCCTTTGATGACGACCCCCGCAAACGCTATAAGGATCACGATATACGGATATGCACCTGGAATGTCCGCACCCTTAATTGGGATGGTGCAAGTATCCAGCTGGCTGATGTCCTCGAAAAATGCAAGGCTGACATCACCGCAATCCAAGAAATCCGATGGATAGGGCAGGGTTGCTCTAAAAAAGCATCCTGTGACATCTACTACAGCTGCCATGCGAGTAAGCACGAATTTGGATGTGGTTTCGTGGTGGGTCGGAAACTACGTGGCCTCGTCTCTAGGTTCACACACCTGTTGACGAGCGTCTGGCCGCGATACGCATCAAGGCTAAATATTTTTATATTAGCCTGATTTGTGCGCGCGCCCCGAAGCGGAAGAGAAAGACGACGATGCTAAAGATGAATTCTATGAGCGCTTGGAACGCCTGTACGAGCGCTGTCCCAAACACGATGTCAAAATCGTGCTTGGCGATTTCAGACGCCAAGATTGGGAAGGAAGGAAAATCTTTGGCCCAAGCCTAGTGCGGAAAATTTAGCCTTCACGACACTACCTCCAATAATGGAGAGAGGCTAATCGATTTCGCCGCAGGTCGGAACATGGTAGTTGGTAGTACCAGATTCGAACATCTTAACATCCACAAAGCTACATGGCTGAGTCCTGATCAAAAAACACGCAACCAAATTGATCATGTTCTGATTGACGGAAGGCACGCATCGAGCGTGTTGGACGTGCGAACGTTACGTGGTCCCAACATTGACTCGGACCACTATCTTGTCGCAGCCAAGGTACGCACTAGGCTCAGCGTAGTGCACGCCGCACGTTCCAACATGCAACGAAAGCTAGACGTCGGCAAGCTGCAATCAGAGCAGACCGCCGCAGCCTTCTCAAACACACTCTCCCCGACTGCTCCGGGAAACCTCTCCGATTTCTCGAGATATATGTGAGCAGTGGACACATATTACCCGCTCCATAGATAGGGCTGCCAAGGATGTCATTGGTTATATAAAACAAAACCTGTGAAGAATTCTTGGTACGACGAGAGGAGCCTCGCAATGCTACTGCAGAGAAGAACGCTTCCTATCAGCGAACTCTGCAGTCGGGAGCAACGCGAGCTGTTATAGAGCGATATCGAGAGAAACGGAGAGAGGAGAAACGCCTTTTCAGACGCAAGAAAAAGGAGCAAGAAAGGCGGGAGTTTGAGGATGTTGAGATGTTCCGTAACAGAAATGAAGCTCGAAAATTCTACCAAAAGGTCAAGCGTCTGACTGAAGGTTTTAAGCCCGGAGTAACTTTCTGTAAGGATGAGAATGGAAGTCTGGTAACGGATGAACAGGAATCACTGAGATTATGGAGGAGTCATTTCTCCAACCTACTCGGCGATGAATCGCACAATACCGCCGAAAGAGAAATGACACCGGAACCACCAGTTAATGATGGCACTATTGTCAGAGCCACCGGACTATTACGAGGTCGATTCAGTTATTAAAAAGCTGAAAAATAAAAAAGCGGCAGGCTGCTATGATGGGCTGCCAGCTGAGTTATTTAAGACCGGCGGCGAAGAGTTGGTTAGGAGTATGCACCGACTTTTATGCAGAGAGATGGTCCGATGAATGCATACCCAATGACTGGAATCTCACTGCTCTCTTGTCCTATCTTTAAGAAAGGAGACCCCGCTGTTTGCGCCAACTACCGCGGAATAAGTCTCCTTTCCATTGGATATAAGACTTTGTCGGGCGTATTGTGTAATAGGCTGAAGCCATATACCGACTCACTGATAGGACGATATCAGTGTGGCTTCGAGACCAAAAAGGTCGACCAGTGACCGAATATTCACATTAGCGCCAAATCTTGGAAAAGACCCGTGAGTTCAACAAAGACACTCACCACCTATTTGTCGATTACAAAGCCGCTTTCGACACGCCGATAAGAGCGAAGTTCTTCGACGCCCTGTCTGCACTAGGTATCCCGGCAAAGATTGTCCGTCTTTGCATGGCGACGCTATCTAACACACAAAGCGTTGTCCAGGGTGGGGAAAAACCTCTCCGACCCCTTTGATACCAAGGAAGGTTTCAGGCAGGGCGATGCTCTGTCGTGCGATTTTTTCAATCTACTGATGGAATACATCCTACGCCAATGCCCGTACATACAGAGTATGTCGGCTCGATCTTGTCCAAAAGGAAGTGATGCTGCTCGCTTACGCCGATGACATCGATATCATCGGTACGCAGGAAAGGCGAGTCAGCAAGGCGTTCTCGGAGATTGAAAAACAGTCCCTGCGGCTCATGGGTCTAGCGGTGAGACGAGGACAAGACGAAGTACTTGGTGTCTTCTCGCACTCCGTCAATGCGTCTTGGACGGTCAGTGACGATGGAGAATTTCAACTTCAGTGTTGTAGAAAGCTTCGTCTATCTCGGAACAGAGATCACCAGCAACAACAACGTCAGCCTGGAGATCAGGCGAAGAATCACGCTTGCAAACAGATGTTTTTTTGGGCTCAGCAAGCAAATGAGAAGTAAAGCCCTCTCTCGACGGACGAAAATGAAGATATCTAAGACGCTGATACTCCCGGTCCTACTGTATCGCGCAGAGGCATGGACCGTGATTGAGTCGGATGAGACAGCGTTGGAAGTCTTCGAGAGGAAGATTCTTCGCAGGATCTTTGGTCCTATTAGAGTCGGCGACGAGTTCAGGTCCCGCATGAACCGCGAGCTGTACGAGCTACTCAATGAGGTTGACATAGTCCAGCGCATAAAATTCCAGCGGCTGCACTGGGCTGGGCACCTCATTCGAATGGACGAAGGAGCTCCAGCACGCATGGTTTACATGGGGGGCCCAAACTTGATTGGTGGACGCCGACATAGAGGACGACCGGGCACTCGATGGAATGACCAGGTATAGGAGAGATCTCTCCGTACTTGGAATTCAGAACGACTGGCGCCAGCGCGCACAGGATTATAGAGGCTGGCGCGCTTTCCTGCGCGAACGTCGGCCATGACCGGTAGACGGTTGACGGCCATTTAAACAAACAAACTGTATTTCCAAAAATAAATAATATCTACGGACCAATTCCATGGATTTAGCAGCAAGATAATGCTCCTATTCATAACACCCGAGTAGTAAAGTCGTTCATTTCGAGTTAAAACGTTAATATTATGACTTGGCCACCGTATTCTCCAGACCTTAACATAATTGAAAATGTTTGGGGCTGGAATACCCGGAAGGTATACGAAGGAGGAAAGCAGTATGAAGACAAGGAAACATTAACTGCCGCTAGATTGCCGCCGAGATTGCGCTGAGCTATATAGATTCTCTGTATAATTCTATGAAGGACCGGATTTATGAAGTTATTACAAACAAAGGAGGCAGTACTCATTATTGAAATTAATTTTTCTATTTTCCAATAAGTCAAGCATTGATTATAATTAAAAGTTAAAGTCAAAAATAAATTACTTTTCTTTTCAAAAAATAATTTGTCTAAATGCGTCTATTCTAGTGACCAAAAAAAAATTGCCCTTTTTTAAGTTGCTTTAAGAAAATATTTGAAAAACACAATTTTGTTATTTTTTTTTTATTTTTTTCAACATTATACTTGAAATATCATTGAATAACAAAGGTTTTTGCATACCAACTTTTTTTTTAATTATCATCAAATAATAGATATTACACAAATTTTAATCCAAGTAAGCATGCGTCTAACCTATTGACTAGGAGTGTGTTAGCTCCAAATTTGAATTTGATGTGACGTTTGATTGAAGTCACAGATGGCGCTAGTGTTGCCAATCGCCGAGCGCTCCTGCTAGCTAGTTTTTCGTTAGTTTTAAGTCGAGTCAATTGAAAAACTACTTTTACCGCGTACGCTACCACCTACTCAGCTTTTCGCTTATTTTTTGTTTTCGCTACAGTATTGCTTAAACCCCGTGTACACTGAGAAATTATTTTGAATAAAAGCGAGCGCGCAATTATTATATTATTTTTAAATTAAAAACGCGAGTTTTATTTACTATTTTCGTGCGAGTGTTTTATAGACACTGACGACCCTCCCCACCTGTCTACGCCAGCTACAGCTATTGTTTTTGATTTGGATGTTCCAGGAGACTAAGAACGGCACAACGAACAGAGTGTATGAAACCGGCAAATTTAATTTACGAAGGTTAATATTATTTACTGCATCATGTAGTAATCAGGACTAATAGTCTGACTACTAAACTTAGAGTAGTCTTCGATGCTTCAACGAAGGCTACCAACGGCGTAAGCCTCAAGGACGTAATGTTTATTGGTTTTCAAATTCAAAGATAAATTTTTGACGCACTTGAAAAAATGGTGGCAATGAAAGTTTGTCGTGACTGCGGTCATTGAAAAAATATATCGCAAGACACAAATTAAAGAGACGTATCAAGAGTACCAGTACATACTGTGAACCAGTACCCCAAAATGCCGATAAAGGAGTTTAAATTTACCTCGGTAACCTATCAAATAAGCGGAACCAATCCTAGAAGTTCGTTGCCTTCCAGAGCTAGCAAAAAATACTGGCAATTTCTACATGGATGATCTGATCTCTGGAGACCATACTGTTCAGAGCTGCATTCAAAAGCAATCCAATATAGGACAAATTTTGGTGAAAGCTGGAATGCATTTGAGAAAATGGGTATCCAATGATAAAAGGATCATGGGCGGAATCAAGGGCTACAATCATATAAAACAAACCAATAAAAGAAGACGAATCAGTCAAAAGGGGAGCCTGCAATGGGATCCTAAAAAACATGTCTTCCTCTTTTCATGGGAATGGCCAAGGCAAACCACGAGAATTTTGACCCACTGGGATGGCTTACTCCAGTCACTCTGCAAGGCAAATGTTTTATACAGGAGCTATGGACGTCACCGCTTAGTTGAAAATCTGGATCTGGAGCTCGAATGAGGTAACCAGCCCAGTGCAACCGCTTGACCATGTCAACCTCATCGAATAGCTCGTACAGCTCGCGGTTCATACGGGACCTAAACTCGTCGCCGACTCTAATAGGACAAAAATCCTGCGGAGAATCTTCCTCTCAAAGACTTGCAACGCTGCTTCGTCTGACTCAATCACGGTCCATGCCTCTGCGCCATACAGTAGGACCGGGAGTATCAGCATCTTAGAAATCTTGATTTTCATCTTTCGAGAGAGGGTGTAGAACTCAATATACTTTTATTTGTATACGATCAATAAACACCCGTACTATATGAGTGTTGATTAACTACTGAGCCGCTCTTACGAGCGGCTTCCTTTTTATTCATAAAACTTATTCTATTCTTAAACTATTAAATTGCTATCGCTGAGTATGTAGGACTCAGCGTAATATAAACTATTTATAATGTAAAAAGACGCGTAGCAGAAACTATTAAACCAACGCGGACACCAAACTATTAAAACCAACGTCGATCATAAATTAAGTCGCTGCACTTGTCAAGTGATACATAACAAACGGAGAAAGAGCTATTAAAACTTATCAATTTCTAGCCCTAATGCGTCTGACAACTGCACTGTGTGTGAGTTGTTCTTATCGGACGTCTCTGAGCGTTTTGCCTCATATAACAGCCAGTAATTGCTGCTTATGAGCTCTCTTCTTCCTAAGGTAAATGATAATGACTGCAATTGTAATTATCACCAAAGCTAGTGATGTGTGTCCATTCATAGTGTGAAACACCAAATTCTCAATATATACCCTTTTTGGTCGAATCGGCAACAAAATCAGCTTCACCTTTGGCACCCTCTTTCTTTACTTCAGCAGAAGTTGCATCACCGGCAGCAGCAGCATTTTCACCTTCTCCTTACTAACATCAGCAATAGTAGCGTCAGCATCACTCGTTTTGGTCGAATCGTCATCCTTCTTAGCTGGCTTGCGACGCTTCTGTGGTGGACGCAAATCAAGTATTTCATCCTCCTCAGCAGACAGTAAATGGGTGTCATTGTCAATGCGTGTTACGAATTTATTGTTGTACTCGATACACTTGGGATGCAAGACTTTCTTCAACTGCAAATGGCCATAAGACTTGCGAAAAGTCGAAATACAAATATGAAAGTTCAGATTGCACATAGTACAGTAGTCCAGTTGACGCTGCTTGATCTTGCCCATGCGCTTCAAACGATCAAACTCAATCGGCTTTAGCTGCTCAGAAGTGTAGCAATCCTTATTTGCTACAGCAGTTGTGCTCTTCTTCGAGGCAATTGGAAGCGAAATTTTCCGTTTCGTTTGGTGGCGCAAGTAATATAAGATGGATTTAAGGCGTTTTACAAACCTCCACCAGTTCAGTCATCCCATCTTACTCTTGTTAGTATGATGGTGTACTGCATTATATACTTTGACTTTCATTAGTTTATTTGCAGATTTACTCACTTCTCTAAAGTGAGGACTTCCCGGGGGACTATTGACTATTTTTTGGAACAAATAGTCGCAGTCTGCGTAGGTTGATTGCTGAGACTGCAGTGTTTGCTTTTTCACTGCCAATTGTCCGCTAAATTCAGCACGTTTCGTTTTTAACAGATTATTGTCGATAATCTCAAAATTCAAAGAGAGACATTTCTCCGTTGATTTTAATCTCTCCTTTTAGGCCTTTAAATAACCCAGTTTTCTAGTATCACTGAGATAATTTGTGCCATAGGTTAATTCTGAAAATAGCTCATAAAATGCTGCCCAGTCTTTTACATTGCCATTGAAATTTAGAAGATCAATTTTTGGTAGCTTTGGCACATCGAGTTTTATGTCGTATAGCTCCTTGATTCTTTTACCAATGACTACCTTTACGCAAGCGTAAAGGTAGACATTTGAGAATATCCATCCATTTAAATTTACGCTTTTCAGTTTCTGCTATTTAAGCCACAAGACACGCTTTGGTCACTTAGTCTCGCAGTTTTTTAACTCTTTAAACTTTTGTTTTGTCAATTCGAGATCCCGGTTCGAAGGACCATTAACTTTAGCAACATTTATTTTGAATACGAATCCCTAAATAAGATACGTACTCGTTGAGTAATGTTTTAGTACTGATCCGCTCTAAAGCGGCTCCCTTTTTATTCATAAATTTACATGTTATCTTAAAACTATTTCAATGCTATCGATGAGATTGTAGGACTCAGCGTAATCTAAATTATTTAAACAGACTGCTATCATAAACAAAGACTCTGCACTTATAGAACGTTAAATCCAACGCGTAGAACGGAAGTCTCCTGTGTGCGAGTTTGTTTTCTCGTGTACATGTTTAGGCATTCATGCCGGAACAACGTTCTTAAGTTAAACAATGTAATAAGCTAGACGTAGTTTTGAATCGCGTTAACCTTTCCAGGGCTTGCTTTTTTACCACCCCTTAGCACCACAAAACCCAGATACTCTACAATAACCTTGAAACGCGTGAAATTTCCTTGGAAACTCCCATATTCGATTCAAAGAGTCTAGAGAACCCACTCAATGTCCTTGACAAGCTTCTCTTCACATTCCCTATAAATAATAAAGTCATTGACGTTCAAGGAACATGTTTTCCCAATTTTTTCTCTTAATATGTCATTGATAGCTCAACGAAAGATGCTCGAAAGCGAAGTCTACAGAATTCCCATTCCTCACAGAAAAAGCGTTTTTTTTCTCTCTATCTGTTTCCGCAAGAGTATTTTAGTGGAAACCGTGTTGTGAAAAACATAGCTTTCCCCAAATTTCACAAGAAATTAGAAATGGGGTCGTCAATGAGTTTTTAGTTCAGCTTTCTGAAATCGATTACAAGTCGCTTCTTAATATTACCTTGTTTATGTGTTCCCTTTTTTGTCAACAACCCAGATAGGGTTATTGAAAGACCTCGATGGTCAGATTATGGCGGTTTTTAAGAGGTGTACCTCATCTTTTCCAACGACCTCCAAATTCGTATGGTAGGGATAAAAATTTAAATAGATCGGTTCGTCACGTTATCGAAGCCTGCAAATAGCATTTCTACTGAAACTAAAAATGTAATCCTTAGACGCCCCTGTGTTTATCAAAACTTTAACTTTTCTGTTCGCGATGGTTCTTCTACGAACGGAAGCAGGGTATGATTCCTAAAAAAATTATCTGGTTAATCTCGATGAGTTCATCACCAATTTCTTACTCTGCATTTTTCAAAGTCTGGTAACTCTGATCTGAGTCGTCATATAAACAGTTGCCCTGAGACAAATTATTCTCTTTAATTTGTTTGGGTCCTGTGGATCTTGAAGAGCAACGACCTGGTATCTTAGCCGCTTGCGAAGAAGTTTGATTTGTATTATAGTACCGTTGGGTTGATCCTGGTTAGTGTTTCTAAAGTTGGTGGGTTGTCTTAAGTTTGAGATGGAGGCGTTGACTCAATAGGTTGTACTGATTGTGGGTTCTGAGATTTATTGTTAAGCCCCTGTCGTTTTGTATAATATAGACTTTTTCTTTGCGAATTAATTTAGACCTTCGTTCACTTTTCGTAGCCCTTCTGCTTTTTTTACGAAGTGTTTTGCGAATTAATATCTCTGTTTGTTCGCTTATACCTCTTGTGCCGCTGACGACGAGCTTTAAGTTATGCTCATGTTAGCTATCTTGCATATTCCCATTGAGTTTCCCAATTCACATTCGCCATTCCTGTTGTTCATCTCAGTTTCATCTTGATAATAGTGAGAGTCTGTTTCTATTTTTTTTTAGTAATGAAAATTTTGAGTTTTTGGAGAATATTTTCAATGAAGCTCTGACCGAAATCGAAGACATATGCCTAACCATCTCAAAACGAGGCACTCATTCAACTTGTTGTGATTGCGCCACAACGTTCTGCACTTTACTTTAATTATATCGATTTAATGAGAAAAGAGTGGTACAATTCTAATGATTTGGCGGTATTTGTAGCAGGAGATGAACAAGTTTGACTTGTGGAACAACATTTTTTTTTTTTTTTTTTTAATAAGACGACAATCAGAGCACAAGTTGCCCTATAAAACTACTAGGTGTCTTATAGGGCAACTTGTGCTCTGATCTATATATTTTATGATCGCCAAGTTTAGTACAAGAAGTATTAAAATTTATTATAATTTATATATTTAAAAGTAAAAGTAAAAAAAACAATAACAGAAGATAAGGCGGTGGGGGCGTCCATTTATGAAATGAGATGTCGAAAATTACGACGTTTTAGCCTCCGTATTGGAATTTCGCTTGCCAAGGGTCTAGCCAGCCGATTTTCATGGGTCATCAGGCAATCGTTATATCTGCTCGAGAAAAACGAAATTTGTTCTTCGACGTTAGCCAAATTTAAGTCTGGTGTAACGTTGAATTTCGGACGTACCACTCACAGCCGGAAATTGTGCGCAGAGTTTTATTCTGTAGTGTCTGTATTCGTTTACGATTCGATTTTGCAGCAATACCTTAAATTTGGATACCGTATCTCCACGTTGGAGCAACGATTTGCTGGTAGATGGTTCTTTTGTTGCGCAGGCGAAGTTTACTTCTCCCATTGAGAAGCCAAGACAGTTTTCTTAATTTAGCGCGACAGGTTCCAATGACCGCATTTATGTGATGTCTGAAGGTCAGTCTTTTGTTCAAAATGCAACCTCAAATTTTTCGTCTTGGATGTCTGGCGCATCACAGAGCCATTAAGGTGTATAGCCAGAGAAATTAGCCTTTTTAATGTGAAGCATACATTTGTGCACTTCTCACTGTTTAGGTTTATGTTCCATCTTTTTGCCCAGACTTCAAAGACATGCAGGTATTCTTGGAGTCCGTCTGCTGCATCATATTCGCACTTAGAAGAGTAGAAAATACTTATGTCGTCGGCAAATGATGTAGCTATTCACTTGTAGCAATTTTCACCAGAAACGCTTAATTGCTTTTCTTTTTTGCACGGTACAGAAAAAAAAAATAAAAACAAAGATATTGTAATTAAAGCACAATTATGCTTGGCTATTGTTAAAACAATGCCTTTGAATGTTTGCCAATTGGCCAAAGGAGCACTGTTAATATTTTTAAACAATTAAGTTTAATATTATTTCTAACAGCACAATGCGTGTACATCCGATCGCTTCCGTAGCTAAATCGCGACTGAACAAAAATTCTATTGAAATATACAGTTTTCTGAAGCTCTAACATGTAACATTTCAAAAGGACAATGGTTTAATTCTTTCAAAATTGGGACCATGGTCCAATGACTCAAAAGAATCGCTTGAATCGCTTGATTGAACTATACTGGATTTATGATCAAATGCACAATCATTCAGGGGTCTCTTATTTTATGATCTACTTGATGCTATCACAAAATCTATTTTATGTCCATTAAACTTTTGCGTCATTGTACCATCCATCGAGCATCGCATTCAGAAAGTTTTTCCGCAAACTTTTATCATTTATAAAAATCATAAATGACATTGCAAACGCGATTTTGGCACCAAAATAACACCAACGTCAATGCAATAAACAACGCAATTCAATTCGATTGTGTAATGGAATAAGATTCGGTCTGAAGAAACTTTTACCGAATGTTGTCGTGACATTCTTAATGGTACGTCGAAAAGTCATTCCTACAGACGTGCCATTTGATTTCAAACAAATGCAGTTGTGCATTCGACATAAATTCTCAATGACCAATAACAAGGCACAAGGTCAGCCACTTCACATGTGCGGATTGAATCTAGAAAATCCAAGTTTTTCACATGACCGTATGTTGCATGCTCACGAGTCAGACAGCCAACAA
This sequence comes from Leucophenga maculata, assembly GCA_035044805.1. Taxonomy (NCBI): domain Eukaryota; kingdom Metazoa; phylum Arthropoda; class Insecta; order Diptera; family Drosophilidae; genus Leucophenga; species Leucophenga maculata. The sequence goes on from JAWNNP010001185.1 coordinate 28,550, forward strand.
ATTTATTTGTTTTTGCTGAAGACGGAAAAACAAAATATATTCCGGATCAAAATCACGACTTTCGTGTTTCTTTTTCTGGCTTCTCGATTTCGCTCTTTAATATCTCTGGTTATTGCCTAATACAGAGCGACGTTTCTTTCTGTAGTAGCACTGCGACACTCGTAAGTCACTGATCTGGTGCAATTAATTACATCTTTGGCACCCGTATCCTTGGAGCGTGCAATATTTCTATGGCTCATATACGGAGATGTTTCCCGAAATCAGGAGATTCTGAATGAGAAGGCTTCGCCGGTTTCGATGAGTGTTGGGACGTGAGGCATTCGTGATGCCGAGCATAGTGCGTACATTGGCTGCGACAAGATAGTGTCCAAGTCATTTATTAATGCGTTGAAATCTGACACTCACTAATTGCTCATCTCCGAATGGGCATTAAGAGGTTACACGGTAAATGATTGGGCTAACGGACGTTAGCCTAATGTAAATTTTTGATAACTACTCCATTTTTTATTTTAAAAAATAAAGTGATTGAAAAATGTACTTACTTAATTAGTTTTTAAGTAGCATTAATAAAATACGATAAACGTCAGCAAGAAATCTCAAGTGACAAATACAAAATGTCTGATAGACCAATTATCATTAAATAAAACCAAAAGGTGCTTTTAAATGTATTTTTTAATTTGGAAACTTTATATAAGCACTCTTATCAAACATAATTTAGTTATCTTTATACATATTTTGGAAATAACACTAATCTTTATTATTTATTATTCAATGATTTCTTGAGTTCATAAAAAATACACATTTGCAATAAAATAATCAAATGAACAACAATTATTACTTCACTTCGGTTTCAAACCGCACAAATACAACAATATATTGTATAATTATTAAATACAACAGCTAAAGATAATTTGTGATCATTTTATGATTTATTTTAGTAAGGAAGTTTACAGGTGTCAAAGGATAATAACTATAAGTGATAATGTTTATTGTTGTATGTATGTCGCTTCTTTTTTTAATAGATTTAACAATGTATAGGTTTACTTATATATGCGGTCATTGACAATACTTATAAATCAATAAGAATAATTATAACATTCTACACATTCGGATTATAAGGCATATTAATACATGTTATAAAGTGTTTGTGTAATATATATTGATCAGTATTGATAGAATTCACTTGTTCTTAAGTACATTGAGTAAGTTTTCGCGTATTTTAATTATACGCATGAGGTATTGATAACTTCAATTTTCCTTTTGATTTAATACTAGTTTCTAAATTTTTTTCTGGAAGTTTTAATATTTGCTGAAATATTATATACTTATGACATCTTTTTTTACATAAGAATATTATTTAAAAACAATACAGCAAGCAAACGCTACATATCTTATGACAATTTTATGAACTTTACAATACTCACTTTAAATTCTTGCAGGATTACAATACAGTAATTGACTTTACATATTTAAGCACATGAAACTTAAAATTAGGAAACTTCAATAATCATTATAAGGTCAGATTTCTATTGTTGAAAAATATTTTTCATAATAGTTTTGTGTTGATAATAAAAGCGAAGCGACAAAATGCGCAAACAAACGAAATGGGAAACTTGTTGTTGCGTAATAAAGCAAATATCAAAGACTGTTATTGTGGCTTTGACTGTTGCTGCTGCTTGGCTGAATCCTTGTCCCCGGGTTTTGGTAGCAAAGGGGAGGAAGCGGCACTGGCCTCCCTCTCATCGTGTTCTCCGTTTGGTAAATCTACAGCGATTTCAGAAGTTACGAAACTACTGACAGAAGCATTATCCGTATCCGCCTTCTGGTTTTGACTCATGCTGTTTGTGTTTCCATCCTGAGAAATATCCTAAACAAACCGAAATCAAATATTGAGAACATTTTTTAAAAGGGTTTTTAAGATCGATAGCTACATACATTATTTGTTGGTAAACTTGTTATACTTTTGGTTGAATTTGGTAATTGCCGGAAACTTTGCGTAGCGGAAATAAAGCGTGGCTTTTCATCATCCGTAAGTGAGTGAAGCAGCTAAAAAGATATTGAATGAATTAAGAAACATGATTTATCGTATATGTCCAAATATTACTGTGAAATTATTAAGGAGTTGAAACACTGATACAAACGTAATGCTATTCGTCATTTTTATTTTTTGTTAGACTGTAAGTTCTTAAGCACCTACCTAGCACAAGGGGACAGATGCAATTCTTATTACATGGAAATATTAGCGAGCCAGAATGAAAGAAAGATAATATTTAGATTTGTGTTGTATACAATACAAACTACTAGCCACCTAAATGTGACACTAAATTTGTCATACAGTTTTGTTTCAATTTGTATAGCTTGAAGATGAAATAGCAGTGAATGATATCATTGCAGCACCAAAGACAGAATTATTAAACAGGGGTTAATTGCAAATTTTGAGCGCGTACCCTTTAACTCAGATAATTTAGTATAAGTGGCAAAACAAAATTTTTTACTTACAAGCATTGACTTGAATTTTGGCTAATAAGCTTATCTAATCCCTGATAATATATCTCAAAAAAAAATATAATTTCATACATGCGTGTAAACACTAATTCTACAGTTTTTAGCCAATTGGCGACTAGAACAATTCCTTACATAAAATACATATATTTACAGCCATAAATATGGCGTCCTGGTATCTAATATGGATAAATTGAATTACTTCCTGTAAATGAAATTTTTAGTATGCATCGAAAGAAGTTGTCCCAAAATTAATCTGAGAATGTAACTAGAAATCAGTTTGGAAAGTCGATCTTCCTTTTCTGTTTTTGTATTTTAGCTTATTTTTATATATTTGAATTGTATTAATAAATAAAATCAAAATTTATTTACGCGAACATCAATGGGAGAGAGAGAGTAGTCCCAGAAGTAATAAACCTTATGTCGGATAGTGCTTGCAGTTTTTAAACATGAATGTATGAATCTAAGAGCTAGAGACTTCAAATATGAGAGTTTTGATTCCTCCTAAGCAAAGACCAAACCACTAAACCAAGCAATATTCATATTCAAAATCGGATTATTATTAATTTTCTGTTATCTATGCCAACCAAACATTTATCATTTAATTCATAATAATTAATAATCGGTTGTCTGATTAGCACAGACGCACGGAATCAGAGACAAAGGATCTACTGCTGTCAGTGTATGACTCAGAAGACAAAATATACTGCACATTTTAGATAGATTAGATTTAGATTTTAGAGCAAATTCAATCACAGAGTAATAATTGTTACCACTCGCTTAAAGAAAGTAGGCTACCAGCAAAAGTGGAAGTAACGCCCATAAATACAACACAATTACGCCACTAGATACGATAATTAAAGCTTTGAAGAATCGATAAGCTTATAACTGTGTGGTTATATTTGTATGAACACTGATGGGCATTTAAAACCATGGGTATATATCGACGAATTTCCTTACAGTTCCAGTGAGAAATCTAGGACATTTTCCACGTTTTTTACAAATCCACAGGATATGACCCCTGCAATATAATAAAATGATCAATTATATCAACTCCATAAATTAACGCAGAAACCGTAGTATTGGAAAAATCGTCGAGTTGTATTAGAATCGTCGCATAGTTGATTCAGGTCTGACTTGTCTCCCGGGTGCGTAGTGTTTACTTGTGTTGTTTGCTGGTGAAGTTACTTCAATAATTCTAAAAATATCCCGAGTTCGCTTAATTTTTTGCAGAAAGATTGATGCTCGAACTGGTACATTTTTTTTTTTCTGTCTCATACTTTAATTTATTTTTATTAATTTTCTTACGAGTTTGCTTTTTAGCCTCAGACACGAACATAAATATTGGCAATTGAATTGGTTTTCTTTATATAAACCAATCAACAACAGAATTGACTTGAAGGACCATCATATGTAGCTGACAGAGACAGGAAAGCTATGCGAGTGGCAGCCTCTCAATTTTCCTTAATCAAGTTAATTAATCTCTAATAGGACCAATGATGTAGCTAACCAATCACTTGATATTGCTAAAAACGGGTCCGCCTTTGGTTGGGCTTGCATCCACTTATTATTTATTTTAGAAAAAAATGTACGAACTGGGGTATTCCTTTTTAAATTTATTTCGCTCTAAACCAAATTTATTAGACATCTGCACTTCAATTGAAACACAATTACAACTTCATCGTAAAAACAATTTATAAAAAAAATCAATTTTAATTCTTTTAATTAATTTTGTTAATTCGAAAAGAGAGAGAAAAAGGTGTTTTGGTTTTTATCAACTACTTCCTAATTCAAACTTCAGATTGATATCTTAATTGGTTTAATGTTCACGAAGACCATTATTGTAGTTTATTTTGATGTTTATTAATTTAACGAAGTTTTCTATTGTTTGTCTGTTTGGTAGTTTTACCGTTTGTTTGCATTTGACAGTGATACCCAAAATAAGGATTGCTTTTTCAATTATTTTGTTTTACTTTTGTAAATTTTTATATTATTGCTTGTTATGATACGCGTTTCCAATACAAAAATATAAGCTCGAATAAAGAGTTTTTGTTGTGTTGTTTATGCGATAACATTTCGATATGCAAATATGCAAATATAACGTAAGGGCTTGCACATGGAGTGTAGATCGACGGAAACGGAATTCTTTACGTTCATAAAGCAAACCAGAGTAAGTTTTGCTAATCTCCAGCGGAGTTCAAAGCTCAAGTTTCAAAAGCTGGAGCAATGTTAAAGTGACATGAAATATTTGAATAAGTCTCCTAAGGGCCGATTTCTGATCTTCCTATTTTTACCAGATCGATTATAAGTTCACAAATTTGGTGCAGGTAGGGCAAAGCTACAGTGATAAATTTGGCAAAACGCCAATTATTGGTTGGCAAAATGTCTAAAAATATGACCATTCTGCTCAATTCACAGAATGAATTGATTTTTGTGCGGGAACTTAATAATGAAATTGTAATGGCATATCTTTATCCTGGAGGGCAAATTAGGCACTATTGACTGCTCAGAAATGTCTGCAAGCGATTGGACATTGAAATACTTTCCATATTTGCTATATATATTCAACAATTGAAATGTAACAGTATAAGCAAGAGCTGATTGATGTTCAATGCTGCCATAAGTGTCCATACGTATTAAAGGTGGCAATGATGTAGATGGATTTGCAAATCAATCAACTTTAACCTCATTGATTTCAAATCCAGAACAGTGGTATTCACGCAAGGCATTAATTATTACTCCACCTATTGAGCCGGCGACTCCGCCTTTACCTACAGCTATACCGGTTAAATTTCGAGAGGTAGGGAGCTAAACGCTGCTTTGATTCCCGTTGTAGAACCTTTGAAGAAACTTAAAACTGTAACAATTAATGACAATTTCTAGTTCATCTGCGCAGCCACATCTTATTTCAATGGAAATTGAAATAGCTTCGGTACATGCTGTTCTTCTCGCCTAACAGCAACATTTACTGAAGCTGATATCAAAGCTTATATTAATTCACAGCATGATTCCTCCCCGAATGTTCGGTTTCGAAATTTAATCTCAGTTACAGTCGAATGATTGTCGCTTTTTAATACTGTCCTGTCTGCTACTTTTTGGCCTAAAGACATTGTCGTGCTTGACTACGTTTATAAAAAAAGTGCTTCATAGCTTAACGCAGTTGAATTACCCGGTTCTTTTTCCAACGTACCGAAAAAACTAAGTTTGCTCACCATCCTTGCTCGGATATTAGGACGGTGTATTCCTTACACAACTATGCCTATATCAGCCATTCGGCTTCATTGGTTCTCTCGTAGTCTCAGTAGTTTACAGAATTTAAATCGCACCTTTACAGAAAATGTTTTCAAAAGTAGTTCTATCGATTACATTAGATTTTCTATTGCTTGCTCTAACTTTAATTTATTAATTAAAAATAATGTGCGCAATCAATATTCCTAAAAGCTTTTTTAGCTTTGTGAATATTACGCTTAAAAATAAAAAAAATTATTTGGTAATAACTTACCCGTTCAACTTCATCATCAAAAGTTTCAGTGGAAAATGTGCCTGATTTCCGAGACTTTTCAAGTAAAGTAGCCTTCTTCGCAGTTAAATAAAGACTTCGTTTGATAGTAATGTACAAAATGTCAGTTGTGGCACGCACAGAATAGTCCGGCACAAACGTTTGACGAATTTTCGTATCCAAATTAAGCGACTGCATTGAACCTCTTATTTGAGTGGGCGATTCTGTTCATAAAAAATAAAAGATTTGTAGATGAAACTTGGTATACCACGGTTTTCAAATAAATTATTAATCGTTAAAACTCAATGTACCATCCTCAATTTATTTTAGCCAGGAATAGTGGAATGATAGTTTGTGCATGAATTAAACCGTAAAATCTGAGTTTTTTGTTGTGCCTTAAATTTGTTTTTTTTTGTTTATTGTTGAACTTACCTACAACGACGTTCTGCACCAATGCTTGCGTTCCGAAATAGGTAAAGGGACCACTTTCAAACATAAGTGCTTCTCTGCCAATCGTGACTTCAACGCGACCTTCTAAAATAAGTACGAAAAAGTCCACAGCCTTGCCCTGTGTGAAAATAAACAAACTGGGGTCATCCTTGCTTTTTCCTTTCGCTTTAATAGCGTGGAATATATCTTGGTTAAGCAGGCGACGCAAAATCTGTTCTGAAATAACATCTTTCTTGAAGGCATCAACAGCTGAAAAAAAACATCACAGTTATTTATGCTCAATTATTCAGAGTAACAATATAGAGATATTTTACCTGTACTTAAATATTGGAATGTGGCCAATGTTAGTTGTGGTGATACTCTTATAGCTTGAGGTTCGCGGCGTTCAGCGAAGGAAGTGAAATCCTGTTTACGTCGATTGCGCTTAATTTTGGTACGATTATCTACAAATACATCGAATTCATCAACGATTTCAGCCTGAATAAGCTCCTCTATGACATCTTCCAGCGTGACGAGACCAACTGTCTCGTAGAAGGGATCACCATCGCCTTCATTATTAACGCGATGCACAAATGCCAAGTGGCCAATAGTTCCATCTTTGAATTGATTGAACATAATGTCTAGAGTATAATCTTCAAAAACAAAGTGAACTGGATTCTGGTAAAACTCGCACAGAGTTTTCAAAGGCGTATTGTCATCTGTGTCTACAAAAGCCAAATCTTTGATATACAGCAGAGTAACGATATTCTTTCTATCTCCGTCATATACCGGAATTCGAGAGTAACCAGACTTCATTATTTCAGAAACAGTTTCAAAATCAAGAACCGCATCCAGAGATAGCATGAATGTATCATCAATGTGTGTCATAACATCAGCCACAGTTTTCTTTCTAAGCTCCAAGGCACCGGAAATTATATTAACTTCGTTTTTATCGAGATCGTTTATACCTGTTGTCACCTAATGAAAAAAAAATCATATTTTATAGTAAATATGTATTTATGTACACATTGTACAATACTATACTGTTGCTATATACTTACTCGAACAAGTTCCTTCAAGCGTTCACGATTATAAACGTTTCCAATCTCTTCGCCCAACATCCAATCCAACATTTTTGATACTGGATAGGATAAAGGAGCTGTCATTGCCATAACAGATTTTGTAATGTATATAGTTTTTGCTCCAACAGCTAATCCATGACGAGAGCAAATAGCCTATAAAAATATAATTAATTCATTTACATATATATGTATTAACTTGTAAGTATACCTGGTGTTGCCAGGGTCATGTTTGTAATACAATCAAATTGAAAATTATTTAATATTTTGTTTTGTTCTTGCAAGTATTTGATCAAGTTATTTAATTTAAAAACTGTTAATGGTAATATCAATATATTAATGAATATGATAAGCAAGTCCCTTACAATTGTTTTTTCCGTTTTTTAGCATAGTAAAACAATTTTAATTTATATAAGATTTTTATCACATTTCGTATTAATATTTAGAGTAAAGGAATAAAAACAAAAATTGCAATTATTTTGTTTTTTAAAGATAAAAAAGTTTAAAGAATCGCACACAGATTGAGTATCAATACATACAACGGCAAGTAAGAACCAACACATTTAGTCTAAGTGTGCGTGTGCACATGCATGTGTATGCAGAAAGAGCGTGAGGTTTTTTCAGTTCGGATTTCTTTATTATGTAGTTTTTCGGGTTTGTATAGCTAAGAGTACCAGACGGGTCGAAGTCTGCGGAACTGACCATCAAGCCATCAAGCCGGGACTAAGTGGTACTGGACCAGACTGAGCCTGTACAAGGACACGCATCGAATCAAGCTTGGAAGGTGGTTAGCCCTTGAATAAGCTTTACTGTATTTGAAGCATGGCCTTAAGATGGCCTCTTCTCTAAAAAGTTATCTCGCTATCTTCCTAACTTTCTCGTTATCGACTTAATTTCTTATCTTCACTCTTCATACTTACATCTTTAACGTATCATTTCTACCATCTTTTGATTTTGAGGTTCCAAAGTATGTCTAAGTATTAACTGAGTATTAAGATATTTGTTTTCTTTACCAGGAAATATAAATTGAAAATACTTCAACAAATACGGTTGAACGGCAATTTGATAGAAATTTCCGTGGAATATATCGTGAAGAAAACTACAATGGCATTGATGACATAAAGAGCGATTGCTGGGAAGAACTGAGGGTCCACTCCCAACATTTTTAAATGGACGCATCTTGCAATGGTTAGACCCATGGAAGATGCAATATCCAGCAAAGAACTAAGAAGTCAAAAGTTAACATGCATAGCTATAACAGCGATAATGTGAACCCGTTAAGAAAATTTTTGATAACAGCTGTTATATGCTTGTTAAACTATACATATATGGTATATAAAACTTCGTTCGGGATTTTCTTACATTTGAATATGCATGCGTTCATAAATATATGAAATTTTAATAACGCCGTTATCAATTGAATAACCATAATTTAATTTAAACAAGTCATGTTATCAGTTAGTTGTTTGTAATATTAAATTAACCGCTTTTGACTAAATGCAAATGAATGTATACACGGAGATTGGAAGATTGGGATCGTTTGCTCAAGTTCACATTGTGAGAAAACTTGTTGACTGCCATTCACCTGGGAATGGCCAACAACGATTTTTGTGTCAAACGGTCCAAGCAACTCACACGTCCGCTAGGACACGTATCTCCTGGGTAGCCTCTGAACACCAGTTCAGAGGTGAGCTATCGTGAGAAGGCAAAGGGGCCCCCTCTCCTTTAATAAGGGGTTGGTGCGCTGGGCTTGGGACCCGCCACTTTAAAAGAAATAAACCCCCCATGAATACGAGCAGGAATCCTCGGAAGGAACCCTATGATGACGACCCCGCAAACGATATAAGGATATGCACCTGGAATGTCCGCACCCTTAATTGGGATGGTGCAAATATCCAACTGGTTGATGTCCCCGAAAGATGCAAGGCTAACATCACTGCAATCCAAGAAATCCGAGGGATAGAACAGGGTTGCTCTAAAAAAGCATCCTGTGACATCTACTACAGCTGCCATGCGAGTAAGCATGATTTTTAGGCCCTGTACCGAAGGTACAAGAGCCTATTGGTTTTGTGCAAATGTATGTAACAGGTAGAAATAATAATCGGAGACCCCCCAAAGTTACCCCCATTATGGTCAGGAGCGATAGAGGAGTCGATATAGACATGTCCGTCTGTCCGTCCGTCCGTCTGGCCGTCCGTATGAACGAAAGGATCTCGGAAACGGTAATAGATAGAGACTTCGTGTTGTTTGCATTCGACTAGGACTGCTCCGGAATTTCACAAGTTTATTTTAAAAACTTGCCCCGACTGTGATTTTCTTACTTGTTTTGGATATGGTTTCGTGGTGAGTAGGAAACTACGTGGCCTCGTCTCTAGGTTCACGCCTGTTATCGAGCGCCTAGCCGCGATACGCATCAAGGCTAAATATTTTTATATTAGCCTGATTTGTGCGCACGCCCCGACGGAAGAGAAAGACGACGATGCTAAAGATGAGTTCTATGAGCGCTTGGAGCGTCTGTACGAGCGCTGTCCCAAACACGATGTCAAAATCGTGCTTAGCGATTTCAACGAAGGAAGGAATCTTTGGCCCAACCGTCGGAAAATTGAGCCTTCACGACACAACCTCCAATAATGGAGAGAGGCTAATCGATTTCGCCGCAGGTCGGAACATGGTAGTTAGTAGTACCAGATTTCAACACCTTAACATCCACAAGGCTACATGGCTGAGTCCTGATCAAATAACACAACCAAATTGATCATGTTTTGATTGACGGAAGGCGCGCATTGAGCGTGTTGGACGTGCGAACATTACGTGGTATCAACATTGACTCGGACCACTATCTTGACGCAGCCAAGGCACGCACTAGGCTCAGCGTAGTGCACGCCGCACGTGCCAACATGCAACGAAAGCTAAACGTCGGCAAGCTGAAATCAGAACAGACCGCCGCAGCCTTTTTAAACATACTCTCCCGACTGTTACGGGAAACCTCTCCGTCTTCTCGAGATATATGTGAGCAGTGGAAACATATCACCCGCTCCATGGATAGGGCTGCCAAGGATGTCATTGGTTATACAAAACCTGTGAAGAATTCTTGGTACGACGAGGAGTGTCGCAAGGCTACTGGAGAGAAGAACGCTTCCTATCAGCGTACTCTGCAGTCGGGAGCAACGCGAGCTGTTAGAGAGCGATATCGAGAGAAACGGAGAGATGAGAAAGAAGCGCCTTTTCAGACGCAAGAAAAAGGAGCAAGAAAGGCGGGAGTTTGAGGATGTTGAGATGTTACGTGATAAAAATAAAGCTCTAAAATTCTATTAAAAGGTCAAGTGTCTGACTGAAGGTTTAAAGCCCGGAGTAACTTTCTGTAAGGATGGCATTGGAAATCTGGTAACGGATGAACAGGAATCACTGAGATTATGGAGGAGTCATTTCTCCAACCTACTCGGAGGCGATGAAGCGCACAATACCGCCGATAGAGAAATGACACCGGAACCACCAGTTAATGATGGCACTATTGTAGAGCCACCGGACTATATCGCGGTCGATTCAGTTATTAAAAAGCTGAAAAATTACAAAGAGGCAGGCTCTGATGGGCTGCCAGCTGAGTTATTTAAGACCGGTGGCGAAGAATTGGTACGCACCAACTTTTATGCAAGATATGGTCCGATGAACTCATACCCAATGACTGGGATCTCAGTGTTCTCTGTCCTATCTTTAAGTATGGAGACCCCGCTGATTGCACCAACTACCGCGGAATAAGTCTCCTTTCCATTGGATATAAGACTCTGTCGAGCGTATTGTGTAACAGGCTGAAGCCATATACCGATTCACTGATAGGACGATATGAGTATGGCTTCAGACCAAAAAGGTCGACCATTGACCAAATATTCACATTACGCCAAATCTTGGAAAAGACCCGTGAGTTCAACAAAGACACTCACCGCCTATTTGTCGACTACAAAGCCGCTTTCGACACGCCGATACGATCGAAGTTCTTCGACGCCCTGTCTACACTAGGTATCCCGGCAAAGATTGTCCGTCTTTGCATGGCGACGCTATCTAACACATAAAGCGTTGTCAGGGTGGGGAAAAACCTCTCCGACCCCTTTGATACCAAGGAAGGTTTCAGGCAGGGCGATGCTCTGTCGTGCGATTTTTTCAATCTACTGATGGAATACATCCTACGCCAATGCCCGTACATACAGAGTATGTCGGGCTCGATCTTCCAAAAGGAAGTGATGCTGCTCGCTTACGCCGATGACATCGATATCATCGGTACGCAGGAACGGCGAGTCAGCAAGGTACTTGACATTCAAAACGACTGTCGCCAGCGCGCATAAGATTATGGAGGCTGGCGCGCCTTCCTAGACGCGGCCATGACCGGCAGACGGTTGAGGGCCATATAAGTAAGTAAGTATGTATACACGGTACATATACCAAAATCATTTTTTTTTTTACAATTTTTGTCTGTCTGTCTGTTTGTTCCGGCTAATCTCGGAAACGGCTGGATCGATTTTCATTGGCAGATAGCTGATGCAATAAGGAGTAACATAAGGTACATTTATTTAGGATGATAATTGATATACGTATTAATGGTATAAGTAGTAAATCACTTCATGAGATTGGAAGCGTGCCCTACCTTCCGTAATAGCGATAAACAAAATTCAACATATCTTTGCACCTATTTGGTGTACGCAAATGATATTTGGAATACATGTTGATGGGATCAGGAAAAGATCAAGAAACAATTTAGAGAAGTTTTTATGGGGCGCAGTGAAGCGCGTCGGGTGCAGTTAGATGGTATTTTTACAATTTCCTTAGAAATATTTAAGAAAGAAGAAAGTTAGGACTAACTTTCATTTTTTATTTTAAATAAACATTTGTAGACAGTTTGTTACACATTAACCACGAATATATCGCACTGTTAGGCTAACCATTGTTGTCGATATATATTTTTTACCAATCTGTAAAAATCTTTTTTCTGATATATCTACTTTATAACGTTGTGGCCTGGATTTCGAGTTTCGTCCGAACCATGGGCTTGTCACAAAAACCCCAGACCCGGAAAAAACCTGAAGATGCATGGTAATTTTTAGCGTATATGATAATATAGCATCAGACGCAAGCAACCGTTTCTTATCCCATGTTAATTTTTAAATATTCGAAACGCTAACCATTGGAAGAAATTGATCGATGTTGAACTCGAAAATTTTAAAGCACAAAAACATTTAAAGGTTTTGCCAAATTGTTAAGTAATGAACACCATGCTACAGTACTTCAAGCGATTTAAATTTAGTAGTAATAGTAAAATTGTCGTCAATTGTTTTACTAAATGCACGAAAAATATGGGATTACTTACGGTTATAATTATTGCGATTAAAATTATTAATATTGAGCTTTTGGTTGAAATCAAACAGAAACAGCATATTTTCGTAAAACGTAAGTTTGAAATTATCTTTATAAATTATTGCCAAGTGCAATTCAATGTTTTGCGAATTCGTTAACTAAAACATACGAAATGATTAATTATTTTGATGTACAATAGATAAGGCAAGAATTATACACCAAATTTTTTAAAAAGGGCATTTGATTTACAAAAAGGTTTTGTAGGCGCATTGAATCAAATCGCTGACTTAAATTCAAACTATTTAAAATCGTTTAGAAACGATGTCTGTGACGTGCTTAAGCGAAATTCAAACACATAAACGTATGTCATAATCAAATTTAAAACACTGGAAAAATTTGTGTTTTTTAATATATGTAATAAAATATCTACAAATTTGATTAGTGAAAAATTGTATCAAATCTTATAAATGGTCGAAATTTAGTAAGTATTTAAATAATAAACAAGTAAAATTTTGAATTTATATAACGTGTTATTAAATGCCCTAGTGAAATACCGGAAAGATGACTGAAATCATAACAGTGATGGTCAAATAAATAAACTATGTCGAATTCAACTGGAATGATTGATAACGAACAAACTAATCAGCGACGAACACAAATTCGAGAGGCAAATAGATTCGATGTGAGGCTATCGCTTGCTTTATGAGGTTTCCTCCGAGTTCGGTGGAATGATCATAGAGAGTATGTTGATGAGTAAAACTTCTGACCGATGGTGTCAAAAAACTATTTAGAAAAATACATTTCATGGATTTTGTGAAGTACACTGTATATTTACTTTACGCTCTGCATATCAGGTCGTATCAAGAGTGTTAATGATTTTTTTTTTAAATTCCATATTTTTTCTATATCAGACTAACAAAATCAAATCAAGTTAAGCACAACTTACCTGAGGAGTAATTTCACCAAAAAGTACGATTGCAATTGTTGAACAAATGACAGCAACCAGTCCGGAAGTTAATCCATCCAACAGAATGGTAAATGTGGAGTTAACCAACACATTACCCAAGAGAATACTGCACAACAGATAATTACCTTGATCACGGACGGGTTGGATTTTTGCAGCATATTTTCTTTCATTTGGTGTTCCGGTATTACGCAGGATCTAAAAAGTTGAGAATTAATTTTAATGTAAAACTACTTTGATAAAACTGCACCTTCAATTCTGTACGGTCCAATGACATTAGACCCAAATTCAGTCCGGAGAACAACGCAGAAAAACAGAGACACACGACAATAACGATTATGGCTGCCCATGTTGGCATTAACGGTTCGTGTGTCTTTATTGAGGTCCACGTGCTGTTGCCCTGGTGTTCCAAAGGATTTTTATCATTTTCAAGTGACTGCAGAGAGAATTTATTAATCACATTGCTTAACAAGAAAAACTAAGAACTACTTACATCTTTTATATTTTTAGCACATACGTAGTAAAAGCTTTCTTCTGCACGAAATTTTACTGTAAATGTTGCAGTTAGCCCATCAATACTAGCAGTATCAGCTTGAACAAGCTTTGTATCTGGTTTAAGGCAGGGACCACCCTTATCGGAATTCGCAGTTGTAAATGCAATAACCGTATCAGTTCCAAGGCCAGTGCCAAATACACGAATTTGTTGATCAGTATCACTTAAAACGCTAGGTGCACCTTTAGATGCGTCGAATGATGCGTCGTCTTCAACGCGTATACCCAATACGCTGACTCCACTTTTAGTGTTCCCCGATTGTCGTTTAACACGACTACTGAAATTAGTTTATAAAATATTACTTTTTATTAAAAATGTTTAAATAAAATCACATTTCACAGAGTAAGGGCGAGTTTCTCAATGACTTTCTAAAATTTATCGTCCCGTTAATCTTTATTTGCTCAAAATTCAATGAGCGCCTAACAAGCGTTAAGCACTAATCAGGGCTTTTCTTCTGGACAAGGATTTAACGAACGATAATATCGAACAGCTCATCGATCATTGGATAGTACACATAATGTCAGATTTGCTGTTTGGTTTGATTTTCTTTTCAGATTTTCATACTTTTAGTTGGAAAGTTCTGTTGCACTTGAGTTTGGTAACAGACTAAATTATAATTTGAAAGCCAAAGTTAAACGTCCGCATAACTTTTAGTAGCAGACGGGACACAACTGCAAATTATAAACCGCAAAAAGATCCCATATAAATTCCTTTATTTTGATACCTTACTCGATAGGTTTGGTTATGTTTTTTTTATTAACGTTTTGCTATTTCGCCAAATCAAGCACCTATCTAAGGACACTTGGAACGAATCTAACGATACCTCAACTAACTAAAAAGTAGAGATTTGAATTTAAAAAAAAACAAATGCAAACTTCAAATTTTTCGTCACAAAATTGGTCTCAGAAATTTTGTAAGGATTTTTATTTGATATCACTCCTCTGTATATTTATTTTATTTAATCCTTTATCATTCATCAAACTCACAGCATTCACATTTGACAGCTATAAGTAGACGTAATGTAAGGATATAAGATTGTCCAACAATATTAAATTGTATAAATATTTTCAAAGAAAATAAATCTTTTAAAGATAAACACTACAAAAAAAACCGTTCCGTTCGTTGAGAGTGATACTACTATTTTGCTATTACCTATTCCTTCTACCCCTATCGTCCTATTTTTTTTTTAAGTTCTTCGGTTTTGCATTTCATTCAAAATTAATCAAAAATATATTAATAAAGTACATTTCAACTCTTAAAAAAATAAATAATATTCGCTTTATACTCTTTCCAAAACTGTAACATACTAAGCTAACAGGTTTTGTAAAAAAAAAATCCATATTTTTAAAGAAAGTTATGGAACAAACAATTTTTGGTTTAAAGTTTAGTTTTGGTTTTCAGACAGATTCCAATAACACAAAGAAACAAATAATTTCAGTAAAAAACATAACCTTTTAAAGGGTGAACAAGTTTTGGGCTCGTTGGACTCGACTTTGTGCCTAGGCATATAAAAAATATATTTGGTGCGGTTGTTTCTCGGAGTGGATATTTCCGATATATTTCGGACTTGCGGATTCCATTTTGAATACCATTTACTGAATGTGCATTCCAAGTTATTTTTTTTAGTAAATATCACGCCTCAATTGGATAAAAATAAAAATAAAAAAACTTTAGTACGCGTATAATATAGTGCTCGTGTGCTCAGAAAGTGTCTTGTTAATCGTTCAGATATAAGTAGAAAAGTACAGTAAACATAAGACATCCTAGCTTTACTCCATTCAGTGTTTAAAAAGGGTCAGACATGGATTTTCCTGTCCATATGAAGGAGTTAGTTGTGGCACACAAGTTTTGTATAAATATTAACATTCTTGTCAATAACCCAAAAAATAAAGTTTGTAAGCTCGTCCGAACCTTGTCAAATGCAACCTTAATACCAACATTAAACAAGTAAAATTACAGTCGGTCGTAACCGACTATAAGAGGCTATGTACCAGTAAGACGACAGGGGAGGGGAGTGTTAATATTTCAAAATAAACGCGTAAATTTCCGGCGAAGTCCTAGTCGAATGCAAAAAGAACGAAGTCTCTATCTATGTATGTATTACCGTTTCCGAGATCCTTTCGTTCATACGGACGGATATGGCTATATCGACTCCTCTGTCGCACCTGACTATAATTGGGGTTACTTTGGGTTCTCCGACTATTTTTCTACCTATTACATACATTTGCACAAAACCAATAGGCTCTTGTACCTTCGGTACAGGGCCTAAAAATAATGGAGTTATATTCTCTAGTTTACTGCAATTTACATCTTCAATAGCGATACCCTGTCTGGTTTTATAATACCAAAACTCTTCCATTTTGTTCTAATGTCTATACTTGAATACATTTATTTAATATTAAGGTAACAATTTATAGTATATGCTTCCACTTCATTCATTTTTTGTATTTTATTATCGAATTGATAAATAATTATGTCATCAGTAAATGCTATGATTTTATCAATTTTTTAGTAGATCATGGATAAATATATTGAAAAGAAAAGTAAAATCTGTACCTCATTTCAGTTAATTGTCTATATATTTTCTTAAGAGCTTGTTTTATTTTTTTATATAATCATTATTGCATACTTTATCAATTTATATGTTAGACTTTTTATTCAGATGCTTTCGAATGTATAAATTTTTTTTATTCTCGAATATACATACATATCTATATTTATATATATATATATGATTCTAAACAATTTATAGCATTATGATGAGTGTGTAAATTTAATTCTTAACTTTTTGTCAGAAAGCAGTTCTGATTTCTGTCATTGCTTGTTTATTATGTTATAATTTAATTCTATGAAAACTTTGCTTATGTTTATATAGTAGGCGTAGCTTGGAATTTTTTTTTTAGAACACCATTTGAGCGGTTTTAATTTTTGAGGAAAATATGTATTATTTAATATATATAGCTTAAAATTATACAATAATCCATAATGATCTCGTAATTTTTAATAAGAACATTTGGCTTTTCACATAGTCTTGAACAGACGTTTATTAGGCCCTGTACCGAAGGTACAAGAGCCTATTGGGTTTGTGCAAATGTATGTAACAGGTAGAAATAATGGTCGGAGACCCCCCAAAGTTACCACCATTATGGTCAGGAGTGATAGAGGAGTCGATATAGCCATGTCCGTCTGTCCGTCTGTATGAACGAAAGGATCTCGGAAACGGTAATAGATAGAGACTTCGTGTTTTTTGCATTCGACTAGGATTGCTCCGGAATTTCACAAGTTTATTTTAAAATTTTGCCCCTCCCCCCCCTTCCCCATAAAATCAACCCTTAGGGTGAAAATTTCTTCGGCACAAAAAAAATTGAGTGTACCAATATAGAGATAACGTCTCTCTAAGCAAAAATCCAAAAAGTTCATCAAAATCGGATAATAAATGGCGATTTTATAAGCAATTGAATTTGAACAACCCCCCTTTTCTTTTCATTCATATTCGCGCAGTGAGAAGTGGTCATGTGTTTGGTCATAAGCTCGGGAAACATTTAATATGTTTGTTAGGCGACCTGAACTGGTACAGGGCCTTTTACAGTCGGTTACGCCCGACTGTATTTCCTTACTTGTTTTTATTTTGATGTATTTACTTTAGATACGCCTTAATAAAAAAGAATTCGTCTATTTTGTCTTTTATTTAGTTTTTTATAAGTATAATAATGCAGTTTTTAAAATTTCTTAGATTTATGTATGGAGTTTTGTTGAAATTTTGTTTCCTGCCTAACAAAAAAGTTTACTAAATATGAAGCGATTGATTAAATTTTTATTTAAGCTTTCAAATTTTTTTGTTTGGAACCTATTAAAATAAATTAAAATTATGCAGAACAAATATAAAACATAATTATTTTTGGAGGTGTATACTCTATGTTGCCAAGTTCGAAAACGCTTGTGAATTAAGCTACAAATATGAAATCGCTCGAAGTAGAATGTCTGATTTTGTACGTTCGTTCATTTCAACCAATTTTTTCAGAAAACATTACCTCATCTAAAGTCAAGATAATTATTGTATATGAACGAATTTCAATTTGATTTTTATCTTTCTCCCCGATTCACGTGAAATGCTTCATATACGCATTTTGTTGTCAGACAGCGTTATCTACCAAGCACTTTAATAACGTGCATTGAGATAAAAAGGAAATCAATCAAGTGTTAACTAGTATGGAGTGAACGAAATCAAAAAAATCTGAGTTAATCTGGATTTGTTACCACTTCAATAAATGTCATATTTGCGTCATCGACTGTATTCAATGTCATCTCCGAAAACTATTATTGTGAAACTGCACCGCGATAAGATCCCACTAATATTTAAAATATAACCAATTCATCATTAGTCTCTCTTGAAATATTCATTATCCGTCGTTCATCCATTGCGATTTCGATTAAGGCCTTTTTTGATTTTTTTTTCTCGATTTCATTTGTTGTTTTCAATGGCAACTTGTTAAAGTAATATGATGCATTTTGGCAAGAAAGATATGACCAATTTTATATATCGCACGTATGTGGGGCTGGACATCGCTCACTCCGATTTTTACCAAAATTAATAGGATTACTCTCCCGAGTATCGCTTGTATGGGTGGCAGGGCATCGCCCCTCCGATTTGGACCAAAATTAATACGTTTACATCCCCCTATCTCCAAACAAACAAAGACACTTTTGTTTTATAGTATAAGTCATAGTTTTATATGTCTTTTTTTGTACATATGATCGTTTCCAATGAATCGGAACTTATATGGTAGGTTTCAATATAATTTTTGGAGTATTTTTAGGCTAAATTCATGATAATACCCAATAGCGGAGTTTTAGAAACTTTCATCCCTAATTAACCTTTCACTTTTAAACCCGCTTCTAAAGTTACACTACACATTGACTAAGGAAATACATGGTTCTTAGATTTATAATATCATTGCAAGCAGAAATGGGGTCAAAAAAATTTTTTTTGTTAATTCATATTCGATACAAAAAATAATTAAATATGAAAACGAAATTCTGGTATTTATAACAAAAATTTTACCAAAAAGAAAAATAAGGCACAGCAAAACACAAACCATACTAAATTAAATTTTAGATTCGTTAAAGAAATGTCTGACTTTGTGCATTATTTTTTTTTTTGTTTGTTATACATATGGACCCAGCAAGGTGACCGGAGTGAACTTTATTTACTCTATGTGCGAATATATGTTAAAGACTCAAAATCATCAAATGTCAAGCCGATATAACATCACCAACTGTCTGTATGAGTGTATGAACAAATAGATCTCAGAAAGTATAAGAGCTATGGTTACTAAACTTCGATATACATACATTATATTGGGTTTGTTAAAAATTTGTAGAGAAAACTATACCATCAAATTGATCAAGTTTCATTACTCTGATGTGGGGTCACTGATACTCCATTTCTTTCAGTGCTGTTTGTTCAAAAGAAATAATATAATCCTTTACATATATAAGTACTTGCGTTGTGTATAATTGTGTACATATATGTATATATTATTAAGTGTAACCAATGAGTAACATAAAGTTTATTTATGGTTTTTGACAATATATACACATACATACTTATTGTATAACGATATCTATATACATACGCAACCTCCAATACGCATGGCCAAAAATTGAAATATATAAATAAAACTCGTAGTTTTTATATATTTCATTTTTGCGAAGCGTGGTATGCTTCTGTTCACGGCTATCTAAATTAACAGGAAAACGGTACTCAGACCTTGGATACGAGCAGAAGAATAAAAAATGCTCTTTGCATATATCTTTCGATACAATAATTAATAAAATTATATTATAATTTAGATACTTCTCTTAATCTTATAACTGCTTTTATATAATTACAGGATGAGAGACCCCAGAAAGTAAATATATTCATGATCATCGTACCCTGTTTTTATTGGAGATCCGTATTCGTAAAACTATTTCATGGATTGGGGTTATTCACATATTACGCGTTGCATATTTTTGATATTTTAGACACCTAATACCTCTTTTTAACACTCCTGTTACAAAACTGTTTGTCGAAATAAAACAAAGTCATTCGATTATAAGGCATATGGTGGATTTCACGTCAACTGTCCACCATTAAAAAAAATTTTTTTTCTGATATACTTAAAAGTAATTTTTCAGTAATTTTTTTTTTTACAAATTTTTGGGTTTTGGTCGATATGCTCTATTTTACATATTTATTATACTTGAACAGAAAGATAAAAAACATTTTTCCTGCCATGATTTGGATATGCTTTTTAACAGCTTTTGATTGGCGAAGTCCATTTTGTGCAATTCTTTTATTTCACCCAAAATTGTTGAAAAATCAAAAATATATTTAAATTTTTCTCATCTTCGGGCTCGACTTTTTTTTTATTTTTAATAGAAAGCTCAGATATTTCTTCATTTTTCATTTATATTGACCACTAGCTTTTACCCGCGACTTCGTCCGCGTATCTACAGATAAAAAGTATAATATTTAATTACTTTTCTTATTTTGCCTCATTTGTGAAACTATACGGTGGTGATGTACCGCCCCTCTCATTTTGACCAAACTCAACCTGTTTACTTTTTATGATCCTCTTAACATGTATACCAAATTTCATCTCTGTACCTTAAATGGATGCAAAGATATGACAAATTTTGATTGTCGCTTATACGGGGGGTGGGGCAACACCCCTCCGCTTTAGTCCAAACTTAACAGGTTGACTTCTCCTCATC
Source organism: Leucophenga maculata (assembly GCA_035044805.1). NCBI lineage: Eukaryota > Metazoa > Arthropoda > Insecta > Diptera > Drosophilidae > Leucophenga > Leucophenga maculata. The sequence goes on from JAWNNP010001185.1 coordinate 49,678, forward strand.
CTCTTAACATGTATACCAAATTTCATCTCTGTACCTTAAATGGATGCAAAGATATGACAAATTTTGACTATCGCTTATATGGGGGGTGGGGCAACGCCCACTCCGATTTTGTCCAAACTTAACAGATTGACTTCTCCTCATCCTCTTAACATCTATACCAAATTTCATCTCTGTACCTTAAATGGATGCAAAGATATGACAAATTTTGACTATCGCTTATATGGGTGGTGGGGCAACGCCCCCTCCGATTTTGTCCAAACTTAACAGATTGACTTCTCCTCATCCTCTTAACATCTATACCAAATTTCATCTCTGTACCTTAAATGGATGCAAAGATATGACAAATTTTGACTATCGCTTATATGGGGAGTGGGGCAACGCCCACTCCGATTTTGTCCAAACTTAACAGATTGACTTCTCCTTATCCTCTTAACATCTATACCAAATTTCATCTCTGTACCTTAAATGGATGCAAAGATATGACAAATTTTGACTATCGCTTATATGGGGGGTGGGGCAACGCCCCCTCCGATTTTGTCCAAACTTAACAGATTGACTTCTCCTTATCCTCTTAACATCTATACCAAATTTCATCTCTGTACCTTAAATGGTTGCAAAGATATGACAAATTTTGACTATCGCTTATATGGGGGGTGGGGCAACGCCCCCTCCGATTTTGTCAAAACTTAACAGATTGACTTCTCCTCATCCTCTTAACATCTATACCAAATTTCATCTCTGTACCTTAAATGGATGCAAAGATATGACAAATTTTGACTATCGCTTATATGGGGAGTGGGGCAACGCCCACTCCGATTTTGTCCAAACTTAACAGATTGACTTCTCCTCATCCTCTTAACATCTATACCAAATTTCATCTCTGTACCTTAAATGGATGCAAAGATATGACAAATTTTGACTATCGCTTATATGGGGGGTGGGGCAACGCCCCCTCCGATTTTGTCCAAACTTAACAGATTGACTTCTCCTCATCCTCTTAACATCTATACCAAATTTCATCTCTGTACCTTAAATGGTTGCAAAGATATGACAAATTTTGACTATCGCTTATATGGGGGGTGGGGCAACGCCCCCTCCGATTTTGTCAAAACTTAACAGATTGACTTCTCCTCATCCTCTTAACATCTATACCAAATTTCATCTCTGTACCTTAAATGGATGCAAAGATATGACAAATTTTGATTATCGCTTATATGGGGGTGGGGCAACGCCCCCACCGATTTTGTCAAAACATAGCCTATGTTCTTTTCCATCATCCCATCAATCTCTATTCCAAAATTCAGACGAATTGGTTGAGCGGTTTGGCCGTAAGAGAGGAACATCCATACATCCATACATCCATACATCCATACATCCATACATCCATACAAACTTTCGCATTTATAATATTAGTAGGATAGGATTTATAATCTATAACGATTTAAAATTGTTTAGTTACAATTCATTACTTCATTCAATCTCTCTTTCTATGTACAATTGGGACCCGTCTGCTCCTAAGCTTAATAGTTTTAAAATTTTTTTTAATAATTTATTTTATTACGTTTATATTACATTTTAATCTCTTAATATAGTTAAGCCTAACAAAATGTTTACAAACCTTAAAACTATATTACGTATTTGTAAGTCTAACGTTTAAAACCCACATTTACAAAGTTGTAAATTCACTAAAGGAAAGGGTACGTAAACTGGGCTGGCTTTTCAATAGCAGAAACAAACTGTCACTGTGGAATAAGGTGCTAATTTACAAAACAATAATTGCACCTGCCTGGCGCTACGGAATGCAAGTATATGGCATTGCTGCCAAATCACACCTTGCCAAGATCAGGGTCCTCCAAGCGAAGATTCTTCGTGGTTTCTCTGGCGCTCCCTGGTACATGAGGACGTCTAACCTTGAAAGAGACTTGGATGTTCCCAAAATTGGCGATGTCCTCAACCAGCAAGCAGCGACGTACATGGAGCGTCTTAAAAATCATCCAAACGTGCTAGCTAGGCGCCTGCTCAGGAGGCGCAAGAGATCTGGAGTCCGAATAAAGAGACGGCTCCGTAAAATTCTTCCATTTGATCTGGCAAACAGAGCCCTATATTAAACAAACACGATCTCACACTGAAAATCTCACTTTGTTGTAATAACTAAGTTGTTATATCCATTCTTCTTTTTTTTAAATTTAATATAAGTTGTTCTTTTAATAACAGTAAGATTAAATAAATGTTAAACTTTTTATATAAAAAAAAAAAAAAAAAAAAAACGTATTTGTAATTATCCTCTTGATTTGAGGCATATCAAATGGCTGGGTGATCGTTTCTATGAAGGCAGGTTGTTATATTTGTTCTTGTTAGATTTCGGGCAAAATGTTGGAATGTTCAAAAAGATTTTCGTTAAAGTTTTAATGCGAGCTATTTCTATTTCAACGAGTGGGTTATTTAAATATCTGCGGATACTTTCGTTTCGGATGGACCATGGTGGTGATGTGAATTATTCGGAGTTGGGAACCGTATGTCCATATTATTACGAACAGGGGAGTACGAGAGTTGACGACTCTATTAAAATATGGACGGGTTTAATCGTAATTGAGTTTTTTTAGCTTCAATGTTTTTTCTTCACGTGAGAAGTTGGTCTAAGTGAATTCTTAAGCATGGAACATAGTTAGATTCTATAACTATGGTTCTGTTCAGTGTGAGGTAAAAGTGTATGCACTTTCATTCATTCACAAATGACGATTATTCAGACCAAAACTCAAAACATTTCGCACAAAAAAATACGTAATATAACAAATTCGCTTTAAATTTTAACCATAGCTTACTGGTGACGCAATGTTTTATCAAACGGTGGGAAATTATTTGTGAAACATAAAAACCTTTTTAATGGTATATAACTCGTCTCGATCAAACTTATTAATAGTGCTTACGCTACAGTCACACTGAGTTGGAACTTGCGTGGACTACAACAGTAGGGACTTTCAACACGCATACTGTCGCATATTGGAACCATATTGGTGAAGCAAAACCTGAAGTAAATTTAATTTGTTTGCAGGCATGACAGGAAAAAAAACACTCAAAAAGCGTTCATGGTGGCAGCGACTTCACACAGTAAAGCGACTTAAATCAGAAAACCAAACTGTTCACACTTGTCCAATGGATTTTATTTCATCAGATCCTATTACCACTTATACCAAATTTATTGTTGAACATCAAATGGGTGCAAAGATATTACAAATTTTGTTTATCATTCCACCGAAGTTGAACAAAGTTATCAGGATTGCTTTTTACAATCTCATTAACATGTTTACAAAGGACCATTTTCTTATGATCATTGATGTATAATTCACCTCGATTTTGTGAATATGGTTTTCCAGCCTCACGAGTTTGCAACTGGCTGAATTTGAAACCAATTTGGTTGAAGTTCATGGATTTGCAAAGACATCTACATCATTGACACCTTCAAAACGCATGGGCAGCACTGAATATCAATCAGCTGCTGCTAATAACTGTTATATTTTAATTGTCCAATTCATATTTAAAATATGGAAAATATTTCAAGGGCGCTTTATGTGCAGACATTTCTGAGCAGGCGATAGTGCCTTCTTTGCTCGACAAAATGAATAAATGCCATTGCAAATTCACTTTTAAATTCTCGCACAATAATCAAAACAATAATCAGCTGTGAATTAAGCAGTCTGGTCACATTTTCAGACATGTTGCCATCCAATAATTATCGCGTTGGAAACTTTATTTATTCATACACTTCAGAAAACCAAGTCCATACACGAACCAGAACAAAATTTTAAGATCAGAAAACAGCTCAAATTTCATCTGATCTCCCAAAGGGACAATTCAAGAAATTTTATTAAAGTTAATGTGAGATAACCCAAATTATTCGTTTATAGCTAAATTACCAATAACAATAAATCAAAACTCAAAAAGGGATTGCTGGTTTGTATGTTGGTTATATCTTTTAGTGGTTCTATTTAAATCTATAAGGGGTAATTTTAGTAATATACACCAACCAAACTTGAAGTTTCTAGCTAAAACAAACAAAAAAAAAAATGATTCAGACGACACAAATTCGAAACACTTTGTACTCCCTTGTACCTAAACTTGTATTGACGATATGTAGGCCTTGACTTGTCTTAAAATCTTTTGTTGTAAAATTTTCTTAGCTTTCTTTGTAAAATACAAAATTCCAAGAAAAACAAGTAAGGAAATACAGTCGGGCGTAACCGACTGTAAAAGGCCCTGTACCAGTTCAGGTCGCCTAACAAACATATTAAATGTTTCCCGAGCTTATGACCAAACACATGACCACTTCTCACTGCGCGAATATGAATGAAAAGAAAAGGTGGGTTGTTCAAATTCAATTGCTTATAAAATCGCCATTTATTATCCGATTTTGATGAACTTTTTGGATTTTTGCTTAGAGAGACGTTATCTCTATATTGGTACACTCAATTTTTTTTGTGCCGAAGAAATTTTCACCCTAAGGGGTGATTTTATGGGGAAGGGGGGAGGGGCAAAATTTTAAAATAAACTTGTGAAATTTCGGAGCAATCCTAGTCGAATGCAAAAACACGAAGTCTCTATCTATTACCGTTTCCGAGATCCTTTCGTTCATACAGACGGACAGACGGACAGACGGACATGGCTATATCGACTCCTCTATCACTCCTGACCATAATGGTGGTAACTTTGGGGGTCTCCGACCATTATTTCTACCTGTTACATACATTTGCACAAACCCAATAGGCTCTTGTACCTTCGGTACAGGGCCTAAAAATATGATGCGTGCATATTAGAAAATAGACGAGCGTCACGACTTAAGTTCTTGTTGTTTTTTTTTTTTTACTTTTCTTATAGATTTTCTTATGCATGTATACTGATCTTGGTACAGCCCACAACTGTTACAATATCAACAAAAAACAGTTATTGCTTCTTATGATTAACAACTGTTACTATCTAAGAACCAAAAATTTTACAGTTATCAGCCGAATTTTAGACGATAGAAAAGAGACGGAATAATTTTATGTACCAGACAATGAAATGAACAAATACATTAAGTTTACTCATTTCATGAAACTGCCTATTCGATGATTTCACAAAATCACTATTTATATGACATTTACATATTCATGAATGGAATTGGCAACATGTATCAGTCAAAATAAATAGCCAAAATAATTTATAATTAAATATGAAATACTTTTATATACTGCAAAGAGATCCAAAGAAGGTTCAATTCACATCAATTCAGTGATTGCCACTTTTCAAAACTGAAAACCAAACCAAGTCAGCATATATTCAAATTTGGCGCTAACAGAATGTCATACAAATCACATTTGCCATACAAAATGAAAACTATAAGTTAGGAAGAAATATATGTAGAACCTAATAGAAAAATATTCACGATGATGATGAGCAGCATTTTCATGCGTTTATCCACTTTTCATGAAATATAATAATTAAATTAATCCACATTTTATTAAATTCATTTAATTTATATGGAAAAGCTTAACAATATAATCGAATTCATAACACACAACCCTTTACAAAAACCAGTATCTCGTAATATTTTTTAACAATCTTATATGTATAATATATAATAGTTTTTGTTTGTGTACAAATAGAGTATATATGTAAATATTTAAAAAAATTAAATACATAAGTTTTATACAATAATGCAAAAATTTATTACTCTGTCGTCATATTTCTTTGCTTTATGCCAAAAATTAAAAACAAAAAACATTTAAAAAATATTTTTTAGCCAATTTTTACAATGACCTCTATTCTATTATTACCAATTCTATATACATATCTATTCTATATATGAGCACGCTTCACCACTAATGTTTTTATATATATAGCCAGTAAAAAATCCCTTTCACACACTAATTCGGATTATAGATAGAACAGTATGAAAGTAATTAGTCGTGCATGATCCGATGTCAATTAAAAATGCGTGTCTTAACTACGATTTATTAATTAAATTTGAATTAAAATGTTCAACGAAAAATTTCTGATTTGACTGTGATAGCATTTAATTCAATTATTCAATTGAACTGCTGACTCAATAAATTTACAGTTGTATGCTTTGGCTTCACGACGAATGTCTTGAAAAAATTGTGGGCCAAGCAGAAGCTATTAATTAAATATGTATGCACAAACATTCTATAGCAAAACAATAAATGTTTCGCTTATACCAACGCAATCCAGATTGGTTCGGATTTGAATTCATATACACAACACACTCACCAAAATTCACGATGACAGAGCCAACTGAGTGAAGGAGAAGAGAGGAAGTAAGTATGTACGAGAATGTATTATGTTTTGCTTGGGAATATATTTTGCTTTTTTCTGATATGGTTTTGCAGACGTATATGTGCGTTTGCTATTTTTTTAAAATGTACTTGAGCTTCTAGTGTGTGCTAAGTATAAATCAGAATACGAAGAAAGAGAGGTCTTCGGCCGGGGAGAACATAAAGCAGATAAGTGCGGTTATTAGGTCGGACCACCGTGACTGATCTTAAAGCTTTAAGTTATATTCGATTTTATAGTTATGGTCAAAATTAATAATTACGACCAAGAGATTGCCTAAATAAAATGAAAATCAAAATTTTCGATATCATGTGTATGTATCGTGCAGATTTTCACAAATGTCTTTTTTACGTACTTTTTATATATGTATGTATGTATGTATGTATACTTTGAAAAGCGCAAACAAAGATGACATATTTAAAGTCGTATACTATATGATAATACATATATTATATATTGTAAATATAAATATGACGATAAACTTTTTAGTGATAATGTAGCAGCGTTGAGTCACTAGCTCACTATCAAAGAGATAGGTCACACACTCGTAAGTTAAACCAAAACAGCCAAAGGGAAGAAAATACAATTGAAACCGGTCATGCATCTAAATTCAAAAAAGGCTAAATAATAAGGCTTAAAATTTTCTGATTTTAATAAACGTTTGCGTTTACCTACATATTCAGACGTTTTCCTATTTTCATTGAGTTTTTTGTAATATCAGTAAATGCCAAGGACGTATCTAAACAGAGAAGGGGACCATTGACATTCCCCCACCCCATAATTTTTGGAAAGTTAGTCAAAAAATTTATATTACATTTTTTCGTACTAACATATAATTTCTTTGTCTTATTAAAATATTTTTGTTGTACTGAATTAGTGGCTATTATAAGTAGATGGGTCGGTCCTAAGGTTCTAATCAATCTAGATTACTAAAAAAATATAAATAAAAATGTCAGTCCCCCTTGGAGGACAGCTGACTACGCCATTTGCAAATGACTAATCATATTTTTAGATTGCATTAAAAGTGACGTAATTTTCAGTTGTTTCATAAGTTTCAATATATTGTAAAACGCAAATGAAAGTAAAAATGGGACTACTGTTGTATATTAAATATTAGATACATAAAATACAACATGTTGTAATTGATAAACCACTTGCACAAAATACGGGTATATTATTCTATAAAATTAAAGCAAATTGAAAAGAAAAATGATTTAGTATTCCGAACTATGTTTCGAAATGGAGGAACAATTGTTATAGTAATTCGTCTATAGCATATTTCCGAACATAATAATAATTTCAAGTATCCACAAATTTCCATTAAAGGGGCAGTAAACCCGACGAAAATGGTTAAAAATTGCTATATGCGACTCTAGTGTAAATACGGCATAACTTTTGATAAAATTATTGATATTTTAAATAAAAGTTAAACAATAACTGAGTTGTCTACAGTTTATGCAATTTCAAATGATATTAAAACGTGTGCCGTAATTATACTAGAGTCGCACATATAGCATATTACCAAATATTGCATTGAAAATAATTTCAAATATCCACAAATGTCAGTGAAAAGTTCTAGTGTAATTACTTCATTAAAAATTAGTGTATATATTCGTTCTAGCATCCACATTAGGAAATATATTCATTAGTGAGCCCATTCTGATTGTAAATCATAATTTCACATCGATATATTGAACAGATTTGTATTGAAGCATCCTTTGAGTGGACCGAGCAGCCCCTGAACAGAATATTTTATAGAGAATAACATAAACTAAACTAGTAAATTTATCAATATGAATAATATTTGTTCATAGAAAAACTAAGAATGAATATTGAATACATTTGATCTATTATAGTATCCAACGACTCGATTTGCATATGAACAGCCAGACAGACAGGCGACTTGGGTTATTTTGCAGGTAAAGACTGTATACTCGTTGAGGAATTCTGCCTTTTACACTTGTACAAACCTAATATACCCATTCCCCTCTAGGACCAGGGTACACAAAGACAGGCGGACATAGCTAGAACCCACCGAACTGCTCTTCATTACATACAGTTTTTACCACAGTGACAAAAATAGTTATTAAAAAAATAACTTAAAGTTGGAAAAAATTTAACATGTTTAAAAATAAAATTGATTTTATAAAATATAGAAATATTGTAGAGCTTAAATCATAGGTATCATTTTTATTCGAAAAATTGCATGATAGTGATGCATTGATTAGTACGAACGGAACCAACGAACATTTTTAGAATTACTATTTTTTATTAATTTAAGTGGACAAAAAATGATGAATTATAAGTTTCAGAGAAGCGCTATAGCTGTCGCATAGTTCCTAAGTATAACTATATAAATACAAATAGTGAGAAAAATATTTTAATTTAGACACAACAGGTCAATCTAGGCGTGTACGTCTGTCTGGCTAAGTGTTTTTAAAAACAGTAACTAGTCGCTCAGATATCATCGAATCATTCTAAATCCCATTTTGTGAATTATGAGCCGGCATTAATTTCGATTGGCAATGTCGGTATGCCAAGATATCTTTAAAGAGTAGTCCTTTACAAACCCAATAAAATGTTTTTCTGTTTCACTCAACAGTGCAATTATCTATACCGACTGAACTTCTGCTGGGGATCAAGAATATATATGATCTGGTCTATAAAAAGGGGCTTACGTACTAAAACAAGTTTGGAGAAATCATCATTTTAAAGTACACGACAAAAAAACCTAATTTTCTAACCAGACATCTCTTTTCAATTTCTTTTAAACTTGTACATTTTCTAAAATATAGGAAATATTTACTAAAATTAAAGCGTAGAACCAAAAGCAGCTTATTCTTTATTTCAAAATAAGTTTGTCAACAAAAAATCAAATTGCTTCATACTGCGAAAGCAATTTAAATTTAACTTTCTGGCAAGACGCTTAAATTAATTAATTTTCGTATCTAGCACAACCGGCGTAACGTAAATGACGGGGGAATGAAACACTCCCGGTCATCAGTCTGTTAGACAAGGCCAGCCAAATGTTTCATTTTATTTTCGGATATAAACAAAATTGATATAATTTTTTTGCTGCATAGTGAAACATTTCTTATGCTCATATTAGTGTGCACATCTTTTACTTATTTGTATACTTTTATTCATAAGGTGAATAGTTTATTTTAAATTTGAACATGTGGCCAAAGGGATAAGGATAAAAAAGTTTGTGAGAATATATTAGACAGGCAGAAAGAATCGTGGCATATTTCATAGTTTATATATTCTTGCGTGCGTCTGTGTCTAAAACTATCAAGATTTTAGAGACAATATGGATAAATTACTTTGATATTAAACTTCTAGTTATTCATATTCAAATCATTGAATTTTTAAACAAAGTATATTTTGTATTCAATTGAAATCCGTCCATGATTAAAAGTTAGGCAAAGACCTCCTTCATATTTGTAAAAAATTGCTGACATCGTTAGTAACTTCAAAATAACCAAACTGGACTCTTTGTGATTAATTTAGTTTTGCCAGTTGGTAGAAAATAAAAATATAGGATATAAATAATGATATTAAAATTTTTATAAAGTACAACCAAGTTTCTGCGTAGAAATTAGAAGAAATTTCTTATTTTTTTTATGTTTCATACATAGTGTGAATAGTATATTGATGTTTGTAACACACACAAGGAGCTACACCTGTAAATCTACCCATGCCCTGTCTGGCTAAGTGTACGAATACGAATTCTAGTTCCATTCAATCTTACTAAATTACGGTATGTAGACTCTATAACGCCGGAATTTATTCTGCACACCCAAATCGGAATTTCTATTTTTACAAAGTCAAATGCAATTTTTTAGATTTAGTACTAAAAATTTAATTATTATATTCAATTATTATAAAAAATCGATAATACCAATATGTATTGTAAACAGAATTTATGAAAGAGACTTAATAGTGTTAATTTCTTGACACATTGAGAACCACTATAAAAGTGTATTTATCAAAAAATATTATGGAAATTTGGTAAATAAATATTGTGAATTAAATTAGTTTCCTTTATAGTTATTATGGTTATTTAATCAAATTTTTTAATACCCTATTATACTTTATGTTTCTGACATTAATTTTGTTTAAGTTTGTTTGTTAAATTTAAGAATGCATAGCGCTTAATGGAACTACCATATAATTATTTTCACAAATGTTTTGTTTCTGACTACAAAAGACCTTTATAACCAAGTCTCAAAACAAACACAGCCAGACGGAAAAACGAATGGGCTACATCGACCTGCACCGATGAGCTGATTAGGAATATATAGTATTACAAACATTCATATATTTTGCGATGAGTAAAATGTATAAAAAATATAAGAATGTTGATTATGGGACTTCTTAAAACAAGTCTGATAAAATTGATATCCACAGAATGATGGACACGCTCGATCGTCGCATCCGTTACATAGAAAAATATTTATGTATATGTTCTGTAAGGTCTCTAAAGAACCGAACCGTTCACTGTTACTGTAAACTTTATAAAAACTATACAATATGCAAAACGTAAAATACTTCGGAATACTACTGTGCAGGAAAATACGATGTATGTACATACAATTGCACTTCTATTTTTTTGTTTCTGACTTGCCTTAATTGTTTTTCAGTGGCTAAATGAATGTTGTTGCTGTATAATTGCTGCTGCTGCTCCGATTTTGGTAAAAGTGCATCCAATCGTAGCGATAACGAATTTTCGTCGAAGTTCAATACACTTGCGGCGTCACCAAATTGGAAGCGACTAGCTATTACCAATACGAAAACCATGGTAAATAGCGCCGTTCTACCGCTTACGCTGAGCCCTCTGCCGCATATTGCGGGCTGAACAATTGATTTTTTGCTTCTCTCATATGATGAATTCGACAGCAGCGTAGAATTTAAACAATTTCTGGGCTGGAAAAGTTCACTTGTAGTAGCATTAGCTACAACTTTGAAATTCGTTAAAGCTTTTACACATTTAGTCCTCTTTTGACACTTATTTGAACGCCGCTCACTTTTTTCCATATTACAAACAATTGCAAACACAATTGTAACAAAATGCACAAAGAATTTTAAATCAAACAAATTTAAATATTTGCAAAAATCGAATTGAAGAACTCGAACGCTCCGCTCTCTTCGCTTCAAAGGCACGGGAACAATAATAATTTGCAAAAAAATCAACGCAAAAAATTAATATGAAACCGTGTGTTTTCAAATTCCGCTTTGTACAAGTTTAAAACGGTAATCGAAATTGTCAAGCAGGAGTGACTATGTGTCCATCGATCGTGCTGGACGATCGGATTGGGAGTACGGAACCCATCATTGGTCTTCCAACACTGCCACCGTATTTTGGAAAATGCTGGAAAACCCTACGGTTCTTTTGAACACTATATTTACATTAAATTAAATTTTAAATTAAAATTAATCCATAACTTTAATGTTAAGTTTTTATTATAAATTGAAAATAAAAATTACTTGTCATTTTTTATTATAAAAATTGAATTGAATTATCGGCATATATAGAGCAGAAAATGTGCTTTCCACTGCACAAAATGTAGTACCTTAGCCAGACGTGTATACGTGATTTTTTTTTTCTTTTCAATAGCTCATAATGCCCACGGTTAGATCTATTGAGTTTGGCGAATATTCATAAACATATGTTGTTACCAATTTGAGGTCCGGTTCGTCTTGAGGAAGCTTAGACTCTTTACATCCAGAGCCTACCATAATCTACCATTGAGGAATATTTTATTAAAATTTGTGTCAGATACATCAAATATGTCGTTTCAAAATAAGCTAGTACACAATATATTTTTATCATACAAAAAGTCAGAACGGGTCCGATATGAACCTTTTAAATAGAATATTTTGTAAGGGTTAACATAAGATAGAACTCAGAATAAGTGGTAGGTAATTCCATACAAAGTTCTATGGGTCTACACAACAAAATAAGTTTGAAGCGTCTGACCATATATTTCCACCATTTAGACTTTCGCCGAATTGAATAGAAAAGTTTTTGATACAAACCCTTTAAAGTGAGTGGTTGGATTGTTCGTGGGCTATCCTTAGAAATTTCCGGGACACGCCCAACAAGAATACTCCAAATTGGATCTTAAATAATTTCAATGCAAAGTCAAGCATGTTTTTAAGTTTTGAATAAACCAGTTTAGCGTATTGCACTTACTAACGAGCATATAACTTTCACTTAACTTTCACACTCCCTTTAAATTCAATTGATATTTTAAATTAATTGTGCTTTCATTGATTGAATATCTTAATAGCAGGGACCGCAAATAACAGTTATGAGTTTAAAAAGTTGAAGTCCAAAAAAGCCTCCAAGATGAGTGGGAAAAATACACATATGCCGCTAATTAGGCGGTCTGGGCAAGTGTCTAAGCAGACAAGCATATATAAATACATAAATATGTGCATGCATTTGTACATATGTACATATTATATATCATCTGACAGGTGTTATTGCATAGATCATATATATAGCCCGATGATCTGGCTCCCTTGGTTAAAATTTTCAATTCATATTTTAAATTTTTATTATAAAAATTGACAAGTAATTCTTATTTTTTTTATTTGGCCCGCATTAGGGTCTCGCCATTGGCCAGAGTGAATTAACGATAAAGTACAATTCGTAGGACCCCGGCGCTCATTTCTTCTCGTGCAACCCTAAACGGCAAGCAGAACTGGTATGCAGGCCTATTTTATGGAAGAATGCCTTCAGAGAGCCATGACCAGTCAGCAAAAAGCCAAGACAGAGGTTGATCCAAAGGAAGCTGCCTCTTAATCCTGAAATCTTTGGCACGCCGGACAATTTCAAGGTCAAGAGGAGGAACCTCCATGAGGACTTGAATAGCCTCGGTTGATTCAGTGTGACATACATCATATAACATATGCATACATAAGCATAACACGTTAACAGGACAATATTTTAACCCGGCCAGCAGCAGACATAACTGTTTTGTACCATATAGACTTTCCATATATTGCGCATGCAACAAACAAACCAACATATATGGCACGTACAGCAGGTCAGAGCCAAAATCAGTCATTAAAATATGTCGCAACTTGTTCACTACACAAAGCAATCGATTTCTCAAGTGCGCAATATGCGGGAGGAAACACATTCTCTTTTTCTATCAAATATAACCGTTACATATCTTAGACTATGACCAATTTGACAACAGGAGGACGACTAACTGACAACTTGCCCTTAAGGAGCATGGTCACAGCCTTATCCATTGCCACACTGACACCGACACTGTTACCCCAATCAGCAACAATGCGCACACATCGCGTCGCTTTATGCTCAATATCGAACCGCAACTTCCCCTCAACAGTGATGATCAGATCCTCGGCATACGCACAGCTTTGGGTAATTGGTTTGAGCTTCCTCAAAATAGAATCCATCATAAGGTTCTAAATGAATGGACTACAGATGGAGCCACATACACAGTGAGAGAGTCACTCACCCCCACTGCACACGCATGTCTGTTACTGAAATAGCTCTGCCAGAGAGCTAGTTCACCACAACTAAAATCTTGCAGTTTCCGTAGAATACTACTGCACAAAAATGCCATGGGCATACTTAAACGTACTGGACTTGACACTGTGTGTCACATAAATCCAAGCATCCTCAACAAATTTGCCAGATTTGAAGTCGAATTGTCTATCAGATATTCGATATCCAAGTAAAGCATTCAGACGCTCAACCAGTATCCGTCCAAGGACCTTACCCGGAGTTCCCCAGTTGACAGCGGATCACATATCTCCACACTAGGTGAAGTATGCTGGAGAGCCACCCTTGGAAAGAAATCAGACAGCAGTAACTGCGTACAGTCCCTCCATGTAGTAACAACAGAGTTACCAACATTAAATGAAGCAATGTTTGCCTCTTTACTATTGGTATTACGAGTATTAACACCGGTAATCTAAGTGTTCACTCGGTCTATTTGATCATCACTGGTTAGACTCCTGAAGAGCTATTGCCACCTGTCTCACATGTACACCATATGATGAACTATTTGGACCAAAGGAGCGCCACGTAATACCCCTCCCATCTCCACTCAGGGAGGGAAAATAAACCATCTCAATATGGACCATATTGTGATCAAAAACTTCATCTAAAACTAAATCTCCTAGCTGCCTCATTTATTAAAATTACATCTATACTGCTAACTCCACACCATCTTGCACTAGGCTCGTTAACCACCTGTAAATCCTTAGACACGTCCTACTCTGACAGCATAATCCCACGAAAGCATAATCTGGTAACTATACGCCGGTCTAGATGCCTTACTGAATCATTGTGGGGATAATTCATTTGCATTAATACCAAGGATGACAGGATGGCTACTCACCTGTACTAGCACCACATCCATGTACGATATATACGGCTCAAGCGCTTGCACGTATTTGCATTACATACTAACTAAATAGATTGTACCGAAATCGCTGTCATGAACTCCTCCGGAGAAATTTCCTCCTTACCAATGCCCTAACCCACAATTACCCTTACCTCTAGCTCACACTCCCACCAGCTAAGACATTAATATGAACGACATGTCAAATTCATATGACCCCGAACTGCAACGAATCCTTCGTAATGCTACTTGGTGACATGGCCGATCTACATCAATAACTTCGTAGTGTCTCCCATTACAGTGACGGCCTCATCTGACATCATTTTGATCTTTAGATCGCAAACGGCCTCTGAAAACGTACATTTGGCAGGCGCTGACCAGATTTCAGTTACCTCTCCCAATATGACTGCCCAGCTGATATTGGCTCTGTCTCCGTCCATGAAGGACGTCAAACCGAAAACGGTGCAGTAAAAGCAAAGATGAACTGGCAGACACCAAAAACCAAATAACCACCCTCTTCTCGTGACCCATTCGGAAAATTAAATAAAAAGGGTAACGACGTGCAGGTTTGCAGGTAAAAAGCCCTTCGACTAGCCCTGAAAATTTACCAAACCATCCAGCGCCACCGCCCATGTCGAGGAGCTAAAATTGTTATGTTCATCACATCCAGGCTTCGGACTGGAGTTTAAATTTTTATACCAGGGTAAGATATTAACAAGGCAGATCACCCCAACCATAGGGCAATGGAAGATTCAGCGATTATAGTTAAGCGGGAGCATACCTACCTTCAACTACCTCCAGTGAGGACATATTGCTTATAAATGGCTTCCATTCATGTAGTCATCAGTCGAAGCGATTTGATATTGTCCACCCTGTACTTCCCTCTTCATTTGCCGTTGGTCCACAGAACACATCGAATCGGTCGTTCGTAGATTGAGGGGAAAGTTATTATCGGTGGTGACATCAACGCCAAACACAGGCTGTCCGACAGCTTTAGAGCGGTCAGGTGCTTACAGGAAGCAGTTCTTAACTCTTCTACCTAAATCCTGACTATTGGGCAAGCGACACATTTTCCTTACGCCCAAAGGTATACGCCCAGCGTCATCGAATTCTTCATCTTCAATGGCTTGAGATCAGCATTGTCAAAAAGAACTGAGTACCTGTTCTCCTCAGATCACCTGTCCCTTTTGGTTACGTTGGATTCCTCTCCGAGGGCCAGGGCTCCCGATTACCCGCCTGCTACTACCGTCTTCTGGAAGAAACCCTCGACCTTAATCTTGAGATCCTTCAACCACAGGATGTCGTACACACGTGACTTTCTTTATTAGGGTGCATACAGGTAACCTTGTTGTTGTAACCGAAAGTCCGAAGCAAGATTCAATGCTGCAAAACAGATATACTACAACTTTATTTTCACGCGTTTGGACAATAGGCAAAACGGTGGAGTATTTGCGTCAGCATGACCTACAAATGCGTCAGCGTGGCCCACAAGTTCATCATTGTGACCTACTCGCTGTACACCTTCAGGAACAGCTTCTGGATCATCAGCCTGGGCATGAATATCTGGATAAACAACTCACTTTTAAAACCCATATTAACAATGTGTAAATTCTTTATATGAAAGGATACGTAAACTGGACCGGCTTTAACAGCAGAAACAAGATGTCGTTTTGGGATATAATGCAAATATACTGGACAATAAGTGCACCAGCCTAGCGCTACGGAATGCAAGATCATGGTGCTCCAACCGAAAATCGTCAAATTTTGATTCAGATCAGATTTTTTTTTATAATTTTTTCGTTGAGTTTGCTATCACTTTTAATTCAAATTTATTTACATATATTTGAAACTATTTTCAATGGAGTATACTTAATATGACAATTAACAACTTTAACCTAGGAACATTGAAAATAGAAAAAAAAAAAAGAGCAAGACGACGAGGTTGTAATAAAACCAGGGGCGACGAGTCGAAGAGGTTAAAAGTTTAAGCCATAATTATTTATTTATAAGTTAAATAACTGAAACATACTATCTAAGAATGAACTATCTATTAACGTTTAAACAGACTTTACAATAAAAAATTTTAAAAATATGTCACACTCTGCTCAGAAAGCGAAGGAGGACTGAATGTCTTCAATGCAAACGGGCTATATTCATTTTTCGAATGTCAACACTACTGTTTCGTCGTAAACAACTATCCAACACTTAAAATCGTTGAATCACAACAACAGATGTAAAAAAAACTCTGTTTTTTTTTTTTTTTGAAGTAATTAGAGTATTTGTCTAAATTACTCATTTTGCATCTAACATAAAAATATTGATAAAACCAGATACTAGAAACAGTTACATTATTGCTTGCATTTACCGAAATCGGTATAGGATCTACGCTGAGCGTACTAAAAAGAGTGCAGAAAGCAAATCACGAGTGTACACCAAAAATATGGATCTGGATACCAATGAAATGCTGCCCATCGATATATTAGCTTACATAAGTGAGGAGCTGCAGGGTCGTGTTAGAACGTCTGGGAAATTAGAAAAAGAAAAAATTTTCGAGGACTTTTTGGAGCATTTAATATTGCCGAATGATACCTCTTTGGAAAAAGTGAAACAGATGCAGATAGAGTTCGAAAAAGGTATGTATGTAGGTGGCTACAAACATACTCGAGTATGAATACGCGAAATAACAGAGTTCATTTTATCCAAGACTTAGACTGGTTTAATGTGAATCAACCGCTTTCAATTAAGTCATTAAAGGGAAAGCTTGTTGTGCTCGATTTTTTTACGTACTGCTGTATAAACTGCATGCATGTGTTACCCGAATTACATGCATTGGAGGAGAAATTTCCATCAGACGCTGGTCTGGTGGTGGTCGGCGTTCATAGCCCCAAGTTTGCAAACGAACAAAATAATGAAAACTTACTCTCAGCTGCACATCGTTATAGAATAACTCATCCCATTGTGAATGATCCAAGTTCTAGTATGTGGCGTTCAATTGGAATTAGATGTTGGCCAACGTTATTGGTGCTCAGTCCCGACGGGCAGCCGTTGCTGCTACTAATGGGTGAAGGCCACGGCGCATTTCTTGAAAGTTTCATCAGTGTTGCATTGAATTTTTTTGAACGTTGCCACAAATTGAGTCATGCCAGTTTGCAATTGCAAAACTCTGCAGGCTTATGGCCAGCGTCTAAGTTACGTTTTCCTGCCAAAATCGCAAGAAGCTTAGCGGGTCGTTGGGCTATAGCTGACGCAGGCAACAATCGAATACTCGTAGTGGAAGGAGGCTCAGTGGTCTTTAAAGTAGGTGGCTTGGAAGCTGGCTTTATTGACGGTAATCTCCAAGCTGCGCGTTTTAACTCGCCGCAGGGTGTAACTTTCTTGGAGGAAGACATTCTTATTGTCGCTGATACTGAGAACCATGCATTGAGACAAATTCATCTAGGCAAGGCCTTGGTGGAGACACTGGCTGGTACGGGCCGTCAGGGAAACGATAGAGTTGGTGGACGCGTCGGACCTTTACAGGCCATATCATCCCCTTGGGATGTAGCCGTATTTCGTACACGCGACATGGATATGTCATTTCACTTGGACGAGCGGAACGTACCTGAGAAAACAATTATTCTAATTTCAATGGCTGGTACGCATCAAATATGGGCTTACTTTCCGGAGGGCATTATTTGGTGGAAGTTTCGTAAATTTGAGCCTAGTTGTTGTGTTGCACTCATCGGAAACGGGCTGGAGGAGAACCGCAACAACTCCTACCCACAAAATGCAGCATTCGCACAGCCGTCAGGGCTAGCTATGGCAAAGGATTATCTTTTTATTGCAGATAGTGAAAGTTCTAGCATACGAAAAGCGTCCATGGTTGACGGAAAAGTGCTTCCTGTAGTAGGAGGAGATCGTAATCCATTGGTAAGACAACAAAAGAGGCTCCAATAAGTTTATTTCATACTTATATTTAATTTCAGAATCTTTTTGCTTTCGGTGACGTTGACGGCAAACAATACAATGCCAAATTGCAACATCCACTAGGTTTAGCCTATAATCATAATAATGGTAAAGTGTATGTGGCCGATACATACAACCACAAAATTAAAGCTATTGACCCGACAACGAATTCTGTTATATCGCTTGATATAAAAGACGAGAATGGAGATGTTGTTATTCTCAATGAACCCGCTGGAATATGTTTTGATGAGAGTTGCACACACCTCTTGGTCGCGGACACAAATAACAATCAAATTCTCGAAGTTAACTTTGAAACTATGGTGGTCAGACCCTTTGCGTTGGACTTTAATAAAGCAACCATTGCGACAGAAATTGATTCACCTCGAGCTGTTAAGCCATTGCTTAAGAAACTGCCACTTTTCCGACGGGAGCATCTAAATGTAAATGTCTGTATTAAACTAACAGATGGTCTTAAGTTTACGGAAGAAGCAACACAAAAGTGGTCTTTGCAGTCTTTAAATCAGGCGCTTTCTACAAACCAGACTTCTGGGTTGATTACTGCAGGAAAATTTTCGTTAAATTTGAAGCGACTTTCAAAACGGGTATCGTATGGCCCGGAAGGTGTAAAGCTTGACATAGCTTTAAGTCTGTGTGAGACGCACTGTTGCTTAATGAAACGATTTTCTGTACTACTGCTGAACGAAGATTTACCGGATATAGTAAATGAAGGGCAAAGATCCTCAGAAAACCATGATATTCGTATTGATCTTTATATTAACCAAAAGGAAATTATTTTGCAATAGATTAAACTTTGATGGATTCAATTCAATTACAAAAATATAAATACTAATTTTAAAGCAGATACCATTGACCAAACTTTACCTTTTCTTTTTGTAAAACAATGAAAAAATAAATTTGTTTATCAAATGCGATTTGTGCGTCAAATTTTTGTGTGGAAACATGTCAAGCTTAATAGTTTGATTTGTAATTGTGCTTATGTGCTACTTGCACACTTGAACAAACTGTTCACTATCACCGCCCAGTTTGCAAACCTCGCCGAGCAAATCTTTAAGAATTGATGCTTGGCGACCCTGCAGCCCATCAAGAGTTATTGTAGGTATAAATGTAACAGGTGGACGCAACGCAAGCGTCGCTTCGCCATTCAGCTTCAGCAGCTCTGCACCATGGGAACTGTCGAAGCATTTTTGAATGAGATCAATATTTTCCACATTATGTTGTTTAGAACATTTGTGCATGGCTTCAATTGGCAATCGATTATCACGTATCATACAGGCAACAACTTCCAATCGGACCATTGGATCATTTATGGCCTCAATCGCACATGCATGAAGAATATTGCCTGAAAAAGAAATCAACATATTGAATGTATAAAATTTCTTTAAATTCTAAATTACCTTGGCACTCAGTTTCGCCATGTTGGCAACTGAAGGAAAATGAACCGTCTTCATTAGTGGACCATTGTGCTTTGCCATAGGGTACCAATTGGATATCAATTATTGAAGCAGCTTCCTTGTATGTAGGCAACAGCTGCTTTGTAATAAAATATTTCGAGTCCGGACACAGAGCCTCGTAAAACACCATAACGACCACTGGTGCATCTAGTGCGCGACGGTAGTTAGGTACCACTTTCTAAAGTGAAATTAAATTAATACAACGGTAAAAACACATATGAAAACAAAAACGTACACCCATTAGCGCGCCATTAAATAGCAGAATTCGTAACAAAAGGCCCAAAATAAGTAATATGCACAATAGAATCAAAATACGTTTACGTGTCGGACCCATGTGTCATCTGTGCCGATAATAACAAATTGTGTACTTTAATTGTATTCGTGAATAGGTAACATCTTTACTAACTTCGTCCCGCAACCCCTTAAACAACAAAATTATATCAACAAATCACCTTCGCGATGCCATTCACATAGAATATTTTTTTTTAACACAGGGCGTGTGCTTCAAGAATTTACATTTGGTATGACACTAATTTTTGGTATTCATGCAACTGATTTCCATTTAGATTGATAGTGCGTTTAATGTAGTTTATCATGAAAACATTTCGTGAATAAGTTTCTATTTCATGTATTTCTAACGACATTGCCACCTTATAGTTGTGAATTTCATGAAAGTCTATAGGCGCCAAATTTAAATTGGAGCTGACTTTGTTTCCAATTTCCAAGAACGGAAACAACACAGTTGCGGTTAGTTGAGCATGTTTTGCATTTATGTGCATTACACAATAGTATTTAATATTTAATTATAAATTAATTTAAACATTTTTGCTATTTATTTTTACTGATAAATGTTGCCACCTCGTCTAAGAGTGGCAACTTTGAGTTATTTTTATGAAATTATAAATATCATATAAACAGTCTCAAAATGTTTGTAATGCAACTGATTAAATTTATGTAGTTGTAAATAATAAATAAATAAAAACAGCGATTTTTATTATTCGTGCAATGTGTCGTATAAACGTAGTATCAGACTCAACAGGGTTATTCTTAACTTCATATAATACCAGAATCAGATTTTACAAAATTCTATCTATATAACATATTCCGTTATATAACACTTTTCATGAAATTGCCTATTACACGAATAAGAGAAAAATCGCTGTTTCTACGATATTTACAATTTCATGAAATGCACTCAACGTTGCCACTCATAAACGAAATAGTAAAATGCATCAATAAAAATATTTAGCAAAAATGTCAAAATTTTTTATTATTATATATGAAATATTATTATATTAATGAAGTATTATATTAATGAATTTTTATAATGAAGTCGATTCCAAAAACACACAATTCACTGCAGTTGTGTTCTTTCCATTCTTGTAAACTGAAAACAAAGTCAGCTATATGTATGTATGTATGTATGTATGTACATATTAAAGTTTATTAGAGTGATAACTGACTAAATTAAGATAAAATTGAATTTTTTATAAGGAATATAATTCAATTTATTTAAATATTAAATTCAAAATTTATTTAAGGGACCATCAATAAATCGCCTGTCGCTTCGAAAGGGTGGAGAAGTGTGGAAAAGTTTTTACATATTTCACACGGAAGGGACATTTTGACATGATAGATAACATAGAAACAAATGTTCATTCAAAACAGGTAACATCTATAGTCAATGTGCTCATTTATTTTATTCACTCCTATTTTAAGTATATTGCGCCCTAATGTTGGTCGTATTTTGGTTTCTATAAACTGTAACAATATACTACAAAGTATGTGGTTCTAATTTGATTACATGTTCAAAGAGAATTTTTTTTTGCTTGTGGTGTTGAGACTAACTAATTCATAGATTCAAAACCATCGACGACCATACTCAATTGGTGGCGTATTGCGTTAGTGGAGAAAAATATTTGGTCAACAGCCTGTACGAATGGACAGTTGAAAAATACGAGACAATCACGTTGAAAAAAATTATGAACTCGGTGAGGCTGAATCCAATTACAAAGTAAAAACTCAAATAACGCCTAGACTCATCAATAACTACATACGTTGAAGAAGTCAACGCAATAATTTTACCATCACTGACTATTGGGCAACCAGAACAGTCAGTTTGGAGATTAAATAATATGGAAACATTTTAGAATAAGGCGTGCATAGCTCTGTAGATACGAGATACATTTATTTGATTACGAATCTTTTTTTTCGTAAAACTTATTCTATTCTTAAACTATTAAATTGCTATCGCTGTGTTTGTAGGACTCAGCGTAATATAAACTATTTATAATATAAAAAAGACGCGTAGCAGAAACTATTAAAACCAACGCGGACAAGAAGATATTAAAACTGACGTCGATCATAAATAAAGTCTCTGCACTTGTCAAGTGTTACATAATAAAACGGAGCTGTTAAAAACAGACGACGATCAACACGCTTCATTTATCAAGTGCTAGTTCTAATGCGTGACAAACTGCACTGTGTGTGCGTTGTTCTTATCGGACGTCTCTAAGCGTTTGTGTCATAACACATGTTTGGGCATTCGTGCCTGAACATTCGTTACAAAAATGATTATGGCCAAGCAACTCAAGCTTCTACTGCGCACATAGCCTCCAAACGTTTTGAAATTACAACCAGCGATGGATTGAAGCTTGAAAAGGAGCACCGATTAACAGGGTAAAGTCATGATGGAGTTCATTTGTACAAAATCCCATTTCAATGATATATCAGAACATTAAGCTAATTGTCATATTGAGTGATATTTAATTGGAAATGGTCAGTAATGGCTCTTTTGTTAGGCCACGTATTTCTTGGGTAACCTTAGCTCTTAACAGCCGTTCGGGATTGAGCATATTGTGAGAAGATGGCAAGCACCATCCTCATGGTGAAAATGTCCAGCTCGTTAATGTCTTCGTTAGATTCAGCGGAATCCAGGAAAGGGCTATTCTAAAAGAGAATCAAGTGACATCTACTATAGCTACCGCAGTACGCAATAAAGCTAAATATTTCAATAAAAGCCTGATATGTAGAAAAGTCAACGATGCTAAAAATGAATTTTACTAGCGCTGGGAACGTCTTTTCGAGTGCTGCACCAAACACGATGTCAAAATCATGCTGGGCGATTTCAACCACAAAATTTTGGTAGGAAGGATTTTTTAGCCCAACCTCCAACAATGGAGAGAGGCTCTTCGATTTCATCGCAGGTCTAAACATTGCACATAGCAGCAACAGAATTCAACATCTCAACATACACGAAGGTATATGGCTACCACCGATCAAATTACACGCAACCAAATTGATCATGTTGCGGAACGCAAGCATCGAGCGTGCTCGTCGTGCGAACATTACGTGGTCTTAATATCAACTCAGACGTTTATCTTCTCTCTACCAAAGTACGCACTAGGCTTAGTGTGATCCACTTAACGATAGCAAGACGTCGGCAAGCTGCAACCACAACCAACCGGCAAAGCCTTTTAGCCACACTGCTCCAGCAAATCTCTCCATTCAGTCCTATCACTCGCTCGGTGCATAGGACTGTAAGCTGGTCATTAGTTATACCAGTTATAACTCTTGGTATGACGAGAAATCAGCGAAGTTTGCAGTCGATATCGAGTAAAACGGAGAGTGGAAAACGTTTTTGCAGCCGCTAGAAAAATAAGAAAGTTAGTTTGAAGATGTTTAGAGGCAATGAGACAGAAATGAAGCTCGAAAATTTAAACAAACGGTCAAGCGTCTGACTAAAGATTTTAAGCTTGGAGTAACTTTCTGGGAGATTGGAATCCGTTCGTTCAAGTTCACATTTGAGGAAAGTTGTTGACAGTTATTCACTTGGGAATGAGCAACAATAGTTCTTATTACAAACGGTCCAAGCAACTCACACGTCCGTTAGGAGACTGGGTAGCCTTTAAACACCAGTTCAGAGGTAAGCTAACGTGAGAAGGCGAAAACCCCCTCCCCTTAATTAGGGATTGGTACGCTGCACTTGAGACCCGCCACTGTAAAAATAAATCTCCAATAAAAACACAAAGGAAGCCTCGGAAGGAACCCCATGATGACGACCCCCGCAAACGATATAAAGACCACGAATTACGGATATGCACCTGGAATGTCCGCACCCTTAATTGGGATGGTGCAAATATCCAGCTGCTCGATGTCCTCGAAAGATGCAAGGCTGACATCACTGCAATCCAAGAAATCCGATAGATAGGACAGGGTTACTCTAAAAAGCCATCCTGTTTCGTGGTGAGTAGGAAACTACGTGGCCTCGTCTCCAGGCTTAAGCCTGTTGACAGGCGCCTAGCCGCGACACGCATCAAAGCCAAATATTTTAATATAAGCCTGATTTGTGAGCACGCCCCGAAGAAAGAGAAAGACGACGATGCTAAAGATGAGTTCTATGAGCGTTTGGAACGTCTGTACGAGCGCTGTCCCAAACATGATGTCAAAATCGTGCTTGGCTATTTCAACGCCAAGATTGGGAAGAAAGGAATCTTTGGCCTAACCGTCGGAAAATTTAGCCTTCACGACACTACCTCCAATAATGGAGAGAGGCTAATCGATTTCGCTGCAGGTCAGAACATGGTAGTTAGTAGTACCTGATTTAAACACCTTAACATCCACAAGGCTACATGGCTGAGTCCAGATCAAATTACACGCAACCAATTTGATCATGTTTTAATTGAGGGAATGCACGCACAGAGCGTGTTGGACGTGCGAACGTGACATGGTCCCAACATTAACTCGAACCACTATCTTGTCGCAGCCAAGGTACGCACTAGGCTTAGCGTAGTGCACGCCACACGGTTTAAAATGCAGCGAAAGCTAGACGTCGGCAAGCTACAATGAGAACAGACCGCTGTAGCCTTTTCAAACATACTCTCCCGACTGCTCCGGGAAATCTCTCCGTCTTCTCAAGATATATGTGAGCTGTGGAAACATATCACCCGCTCAATGGATAGGGCTGCCAAGTATGTCAATGGTTAAAAAAAAACCTGTGAATAATTCTTGGTACGACGAGGAGTGTCGTAATTCTACTGCGGAGAAGAACGCTTACTATCAGCGAACTCTGCAGTCCGTAGCAACGTGAGCTGTTAGAGAGCGATATCGAGAGAAAGTAAAAAAGAAGAAACGCCTTTTCAGGCGCAAGAAAAAGGTGCAAGAATGGCGGGAGTTTGAGGATGTTGAGATGTTACGTGATAGAAATTAAGCTCCAAAGTTCTATCAAAAGGTCAAGCGTCTGACTGAAAGTTTTCAACCCGGTGTATGAAAATGGAAATCTAGTTACGGATGAACAGGAATCACTGATATTTTGAAGGAGTAATTTTTCAAACCTACTCAGAGGCGATGAAGCACACAATTTCGCCGATAGAGAAATGACACAGGAACCACCAGACTATAACTAGGTCAATTCAGTTATTAAAAAGCTGAAAATTAACAAAGCGGCAGGTTCTAATGGGCTGCCAGCTGAGTTATTTAAGACTTGCGGCGAAGAGTTGGTTAGGAGTATGCACCATGTTTTATGCAAGATATGGTCTGATGAACTCATACCCAATGACTGGAATCTCAGTGTAATAGGAGATTCACTGTGACCAGTGACCAAATATTCACACTACGCGAAATCTTGGAAAAGACCCGTGAGTTTAACAAAGACACACACCACCTATTTGTCGACTATGAAGCCGCTTTCGACAAGCTGATACGATCGAAGTTTTTCGACGCACTGTCTGCGCTAGGTAACCCGGAAAAGATTGTCCGTCTTTGCCTGACGACGCTATCTCACACACAAAGCGTTGCCAGGGTGGGGAAAAACCTCTCCGACCCCTTTGATACCAAGAGAGGTTTCAGGCAGGGCGATGCTCTGTCGTGCGATTTTTTCAATCTGCTGCTGTAAAACATCATACGCCAGTGCCCGTACATACAGAGTATGTAGGGCTCGATCTTCCAAAAGGAAGTGATGCCGCTCGTTTACCCCGATGACATCGATATCATCGGTACGCAGGAACGGCGAGTAAGCAAGGCGTTCTCAGAGATTGAAAAACAGTCTCGGCTCTTGGTTGTAGCGGTGAATGAGGACAAGTACTTGGTGTCTTCTCGTAGTCCGTCATCGCGTCTTGGACGGTCAGTGACGATGGAGAATTTCAACTTCTCTATAAGACGATGATACTCCCGGTCCTATTGTATGGCGCAGATGCATGGATCGTGTTTGAGTCAGATAAAACAACGTTGGAAGTCTTCGAGAATAAGATTCTTCGCAGGTTTTTCGGTCATATTAGAGTCGGCGTCGTATAAAATTCCAACGACTGCCATGACCGGAAGACGGCCATTTAAATAAATAAAACTTGCTGTAAAGATTAAAATCTGGATACAGATGCAGAATAGTCACATTGAGTCATTTTTCTAATTTACTCGAAGAATATGAAGCATACTATGATGGCTCTATTGTAAGGCCAGTTTTTTGCAAAATATGGTCCGATCAATGTATGCCAAATTACTAGAATTTTCAGTCTCCTTTCAATCGGATATAAGATTCCTGTTTTATCTTGCTTGCACTGATAGGAAAATATCAGTGTGGCTTCAGACCAAAAAGGTCGACCAATGACTAAATATGAAAACTACGACAAATCCTGGAAAAGACCCTTGAGTTAAACAAAAACACAGACCATTTATATGTCGAATATAAAGCCAGTTCCGATTCGATGTTTTTCATCGCCCTGTCTGCACTAGGTATACAGGCAAAGATCGTTCGTTTTTTGCATGATGATGCTAACCCACACATAAACAACATAGTTACTATTAACTAACTGGTAAAACAAATTGCAAACAAAAATATTTAATACCTACTCATGTTATTTATATATCATATTTAAAATGAATGTATGTTTGTGTGTTTGTATGTTCGTATGTCTGTCCTTTATAGATTACTACACCATTCATCCGATCACCATGAAACTTTTGGATGTTATTTAGTACACTCCCGCGCACAGTATAGGCGTAATACATGTATCAAAAATTATGATAATCGCAATCCAGAATTTTTATAACTTTATGAGTTATAATTCTCATAGTAATGAACAATTCTCAAAGGTTTTTTATACTTCATATGAGTATTATATCAGTCTGATGAATAATATTTATAGTTTCGGTGTGTGATTGTGGTAGGCGGTTGTCTAAGAAGTGTGACACGGAAGAGCTGAGTAGGTGACAGTGATAGAACATGAGCATGGTTATGATGCGGAGATGAAATTGTGTTAATCGAATAGAGCAATTGAATGAACAGTGGGGAAAGTATGTTGGGAGAAGTTTGCTAGGCTATCATCCTTATCTTTCTTCAAAATCCAACCCGTAGGCTATGTTTTACAACCAACCTTATGCGTAAAAAGTAACAGCAAATATTGTGACATAGTCTCACATAAGAGAAACAAAGAGCAGCATATCAGAGCATGTCTGCTCAGCTGAGAATCATAGCATGCCATGATAACCAAATGTAAAATAAACCAATAAACTTACGTAATTAGATGGCGTTCAAGCATCGTTCGGTCATGGCCGCATTCAGGAAGGCGCACCAGCTGCTGTACTCTTGTGCGCGCTGGCGGCACAATCATGCTGAGATCTCTCCATACCTGGTCGTTCCATCGAGTGCCCAGTCGTTCTCTATTTCGGCGTCCACCAATCAAGTTTGGGCCCCCATGAAAACCATTCGTGCTGGAGCTCTTTTATCCATTCAATTGAGGTAACCAGCCCAGTTCAACCGCTGGAATATTATGTGCTGGACTATGTCAACCTCATCGAATAGCTCATACAGCTCGCGGTTCATACGGGAGCTAAACTCGTCGCCGACTCTAGTAGGACCAGAAATCCTGGGGAGAATCTTTCTCTCAAAGATTTTCAACGCGGTTTTGTGTGACTCACGGTCAATGCTTCTGCGCCATACAATAGGACCGAGAGTATCACCGTCTTGTAGATCTTCTGTTTAGAGAAAGGCCTTACTTCTAATTGGCTTGCTGAGCCCAAAATAGCATCTATTTGAAAGCGTGATTCTTCGCCTGGTCTGCAGGCTGACGTTGCTGGTCATTTCGGATCCAAGATAGACAAAGTTTTCTACAACATTAAAGTTGAAATTCTCCATCGTCACTGACTCGCCGTTCTTGCGTGCCGATGATATCATCCATTTTCTTTTAGACATACTCTGTATATTCGTGTACTGGCGTAATAAACTTACAGAAGATAGTTGCTAACAAACTATTAATGCATAATGGTGACCTGTTTTATTGTCCATTCCCAATGATCAAATGTCTGCCAAAGAGCGAACAATATTAGAATTACATGCAACAATTTCAATGATCGATTGTTCCAAATCTTAAATCTACGAAAGTTCTTCATGGATTGTAATTTTGACATAACGTTGTATTCGAATACGCGCTTGTTGTTTATATCTATTATATAGAGTCGAACTCCTGACGTTTTTAGGAAATTCGAGTTCCATTGGGGTACACAAAACTCAACACAATATACAATTTAGAATTAGAATTCGTTTTTTTTATAAAAATAATTTGACTTGACTACGATCGATTCCACGAGAAGAAGAAGTCGCAAAATAATTAAATTGCTATTTTTATTTTATTAAAAATAAAAAAATATAACGCGAAATTTTAACATTCAAAAAATTCTACAATTGGCATTACGAATTATATCTTATCCACTTTGATAAAACTATGATTTAAACAATTTCTTTATAGAACCCATTTTCGATTTCAGCATGATATTCGTCGTCAGAACAGAATGCATTTAATTGAAACTGTCAGTCGGAATCAATGTGTCCTTTCTTTCGTTTTTTTGCCGGCTGCGATATCTTTTGCTTCGACCAATCCTCCTGAAAAAAAAAGTTAAAAAATGGAAGTTTCAGAAATCAATTGATGCTTACTTCACTGGAATTCTCATCAGATGAGTATATAGTTTTAACAGGATCCGCATTTTTTTTGTTGCTTGCACTATGATTGTTTGAGTCCTTTTTATTAATGGGTTGTTTCCGACCACGCCCACTTCCTCCACGTCTACCCACTGCTGTGGTCTCATCTTCAGCAGCTAAGGCAAATAGATCGCTATATTGTTTCTGAAAATACATACAAATTATGTAATTGTAACTAACGAAAAGACTTTGACGAATTATTTCAGCAGAAAAAGAAAAATTTCGATTTTATATTGTTCATACATTGTTGGTTATATAATTATAACTTTGCTATTGTGATTGATACTCTTTAAAGTATGTACAGACGTATAACATAATTATACACAATGTAGATCTGTATACTCTTAACAGGTTGAGTGATTAGTACAATATTTATGTCAGACAGTTTGCATCGCGAATCTTCGGAGACCCCCATACTGTATATATTCTTCTTCAGCTCGTTTTATTTATCAATGAGCAGTGTTATGAATACCCGCACCTAAACTCACTTTTTTGTTTTTATATAAAATAATGTTGTTAAAGTCAACTTGAAAGCTTTGTTTCCACCGAAGACAACTTTGAATTGTAAGGAGCAGTCATTTTTTTTCATACAGATGGAACTGTATGATGTTCGGGTGATTTCACTTCCAATGCTAACTTGTTTAACCTACGATTGTCCATATAATTTTGGATCTCACTATCATATGATTAGTACTAAATGAGCATCCTGACGAGGGTTACCGCTATTAATATTCGTGAAACTAAAAATAAATAAAGGGATAACTGAATATGTGAACTGAACTATATTTTTTGTTTTGTTCGTATCAATAAGAAATTTTGTAAAAATTCAAAGAAACTGCCAGAAATCGAAGTTTACATTTTGTATGAAATTTTTATTTTTTTATGGAAAGTAGGCTTTTAAATAAAAATTATTTAATTTAAATTATTTTTTTAAGACTCAAAAAAAAATTGAATTATTTCTTATCGAAACTAGAATTTCCTTATTGCAAAGTACCAAAGCGAATTCAAGAGATTTTCTTTAGGTTATTGTGAAGCGGACGCTGTTCGTTATTTAACATTATTTATATCAATGCCAATTAGAGGGCGAAGAAACGTAGGTCAACGCAGTCAATCAAATCCGCGGCGATCTACATCACGTGCGAACCGCACTGATGATCGATAACGAAAGCAATCCTATTAGCATGTCGCAACTTCGTTCAAGACCGAATAAAGATGAACCACAAGGGAACGACGCCTGCGAGAACGGCATAATTTAATCGATTGGGCAAACGCCGTGCTGATATATACAGAGGTGGTCAAAAGTATTTACAAAAAGTGTTTCTACATCTATGCAGAAGCAAGATGTAGAAACACGACAATAACCGTTATTTTGGTATCTAAGACCAAAAGCAGCAGCAATAAGCAATCAAAGTTGAAAGCTCAAAAAAACGCACTTTGTGTAAACACTTTTGACCACCTCTGTACCAGGAACGAGCAGCGTTGAACTATAACTGGAAAATCGACTACAGTAAGGACAAGTCAGTAACGATTGGACAGATGTCAGTCGTTTGTCCGCACTGTCGGGCAATATAATTAAGCGGCGAAAGTCCAGGATTAGGTGGTGCAAGTGAAATTAATCAATTGCTCCCGCCACCAGAGAAATAGGGCTCAATAATTTCTGGGACAAGAAGTGATTCAACCCATTTTCTGTCCAGCATTCAAAAATACAACAGTTCCTTCTAAATGACGTCGTTTGCCACAACCGATATATTACAGGATAATTTCATGGTCACTTTGAAGGTAATCATAACCCAATAGATTTTCGCATAATAACATGCATTACACCGTTGCAGAATCAAGGCCAAATATATCATTTAGTAGCAGCACAGTTGTCATCACCGGTTGTAAACCATGAATTTTTACAAATTTTATTCATGACTTATTTGGATGTTAAAGAAAATCAGTGTTGTGTTTGACCCTACAACGAAACGAGCAAATGTCGAAGAGTTACAAACATTTTTCCATGAGAACAAGAACTAATCCAATTGTTCAAAATTCCATTGGATGCCACCTGACACCCATAACATAGTCATCAGGGCAAATAAATCGCCAGTGGGTGATCATGCAATATTTAAAATATAAAGCACTGGAGAACTAATGGTGTGACAGGACAAATAAATTAAAGCAAAAAGGGCTGTAGCAGAGCTCGCCGGGTAAGTAAATAATAATTTAAATATAATTAAATTCTTTAACCTTGAAAAACTCATACTTTATTTTGATACTCAAATCCGGGGATAATAAAGAAATAGAATACCAATTTAAACTATTAATCAAATTGCTATTCTTGGTGCAACAACTGGCATTGATTTAAAATTTCAATAATTGAAAGTTAAAAGTATTAAGTTTTTGCGCAACCACCACTCGAAATACTGTATTTCTTCAATAAATTGCGGTAACAAATATCGTGCCGAAAGTACATCTTCAGAAGATCTCCAAGATGAAACCAAATATTTTTACAATGTATTTAATGAATGTCACGAAAAAATAATTGAAAATAACTCCATACTGCAACACAAGAAGGTGCCGTGCCGCGCCGGATTTCATGATTTCTAAAATCTGTATTTATGTAAAGCTTAGATACTTAGTTACTCGCTGACTTAAGGATGCCTTCCAAAGTACCAAGTAGAAACTTCTTCAAGAAATGTAAGTATGTTCATTACATCTTCTAAAGATTGAGATTCCGATTTTCTTTGACTGGACTAGCTATAGAGATATGCTTAAGTAATTGGTTCATTAGAACCTAGTTTTATCCAATATTGAAAATTTTTTTATTTATGGGGCTGTACGCCATTTTTAAAAATACACCGTATTTTTGAATTCATTCATTATTAATTGTTGACAACCATACGAACTCTTTGATAATCGTCTATATCTGATTACAAACGACAGCTTAAACAGCATATAGGCCAGCTTCTGTCCCCAAAAATTTAGTAACAATCTTAGATTGACAACAAAATTTTAAAAATAACTTTCTAACTTACTTGCCAAGCATTAATATGTTGCATTATCTTTCAATTGAACAAAGAAGATATTAAAATAAAAATTAAATATGATTTCGACTTCGAAAATTAGGCTTGAAACTTCGGCGAAAACAAAAATATAAGAATTTACAACCTACAGTTTAAAAGTAAAAATACAAGAAAATATGATAAAATCGACTTTAAATTAAATACCTTTGTGCTTTCATTACTGTGTGTATAGGCTGTCTGCAGAGCACGCTGCATCATGTCATGTACATAAAGCCCAGTACCTGTACCGTGCCTACAACTTCGTCTGTAATGCTCCAGATGATTTAATACCTAAAGAATATAAAATGATGAGTTTTCAACTTGCTTCGAATCAATTCAAAATTACTCACTTGGTCAGCGGAAGGAGCATTGTTTGCTGCTGAACTACCTTTTGTAGGGCGTTTTCTTTTATTAGGCGATGAACTGGGATATTTTGATGTTAAAAGTGATGCTACTGTTTCCGACAACTTTTCCTCGTTTCTCTGACACCAAAATCTAAAAAATAAAAAATAAAGTTTTATCATATAAAAAGATCTTGAAATATGGATAATTATCACCTTAAGGCAGATGTTACAAATGGATCACCCCGCGACTTCGTTTCTCTACTTAGCAAAAGTCGAATTATTTCATTAGTCGGTTCCTCATTCTTCAGCAGCAAAAGCAAGTAAGATAAAGCTTCTGGATGATTTGCTGACTCCAACTCTGGTAGTATATCCTTTAAAGTAAGCACAGTTTTATTATTAACGCGTTTATATATTCCCATCATTCCTATAAGGATCATAGGACCACTATTAACGGTTTTTAACTCTATCCATTCTCCACTCACCTGTATGCACTTTAGTGGTACATCGTGAGCTTGTACTAATTGCCATAGGCACAGTTGCTCGTATGTTTCAAACTCTAGGCTTTCCCGTATGCAGTCGATTAGGCCATCCTGTTTAAAGATGATTAGCTTACCCTGTGCCACATAGTATATAAGATCCCTAAGATTTTTTGCATCAATGCATCGCAAAGTAATACGCAACAGTTCATTGTTGTTAATCGCAATTGATTTAAACTCTCTATATATGTCCGGCAGCAACCAAAGGTATATAACCGTATTTTCTTTCTCAAGCAAGTCCAAATCCCTCACCAAACAATCCACCACCTTTTCATCAATTGCTTCGCAAAATTGACGATATATACTTGTTTTGAACTGGTACGGTTGTTGCAAATTCTTACGAGTTTGCAACTTTATGTGAACTTTCATAAAATATAATAATAAGTAGCCGACTTCAGGTATCCGTTCACAAATCTCGGTTAGCAGTGTTTGAAAAGGTTTTTTGCTTTTATCTTCGTTTTCATATAAAAAGCGAAAAAGGCCAAAAAGCGGATAGCTAAGACTTTTTGTCAGATTCTTTTCATCCGTTTTACTTTCGGGAAAGATACTTGGCGGCAGAGTTTCCCTCAATATTAAATGCGTATTCGAGATCACATAGTTGAGCTGAGCCTCGTCCACTGCTGAGGCGGGAAGAGTGCGAAAATCTTCAAGAAATGCTTCCCATGTAAAGGAGTTGCGTTTTGCAATGAATGTTTCAAAAGTATCCGATATCGCTTCGGGAAGCTCGATTTTTTCCGGTGCCGGTTTTTCTTTGAGACGAACCTAAAAATTGTATTTACTAATTTTATAAGCTGTTTATTTTTTATGTTACAAAAAGCAAACCTTTGATAATGGTAAATCATCGTCATCGTCCGTAAGTTCTTCACATTTAATCTCTTTTGGAACTCCATCATCCTCGTCCTCACTAAACGCAGCTTCAGAATCATGTTCACCACTCTCTTGTGGAATCACAGATAATTTATTATCGTCTTCCACCAATGATATGACTGTGCCAACATTGCCGTTATCAGTATTTGTTTCTGTTTTTATTTTGTATTTTAATGTATAGCCGAGTTAATCTCGATGTTAAAAAAACATTATCCAGTTTATAACATTAGCGAAAAACATACCTCCTTGAATTAAACGCGGATCTGCTTCCTTTTTTAACACAGGAGCTTGAATCTGATGGGAAACCGGGTGCAATTGCAATCCTGCTGTATTTGCTGAAGGTGAAACGAATTCCCTGAAGTTCTCGCGAATTAAGTTGCGTAGCTCGCGATCCAGTTTTGGTGACTCGAATAGCGGTTGTAAGTTTGGAATGACCTAAAGAAAATACATTTGTAAAATTATCATAACAACTAGGAAGTGTAATCAATAACCTGTTTCTCAAGTATTAGTCTTAACGAATTATACACTCCCATGCGAATTTTGTCTTCATTCTTGGTGTAAAAATTCTTGGTGATACGGCATAGGAAGTCGAGTAACGTACTGCTAACAAATGGATGGTTACGTATAGAGTGGTACATTACCAAAATACCGGGTTCAATGTTCATTATGTTATCTTTCTGCGGGTCGAAGAAGAGCCAATCGTAAAAAAGGGAGAGTTTTGCATTGGCTGATGCTATTGGATTTGTGCATGATGATATAAGCCAGCCGATAATAGCCCATCGCGGAATTATATCTGAACAAAGCATATCGTTCGTGGGGTGTATAACATTAATTATAAACCTTATTAAATCAGAACGTAGGCTGTGTGACTCTGGTGTTGCAAAATATTTGTCTTGAAACCAGTCCTGGTATCGTTTTTGATTACCAAACTTTACGGATGATGCAATGAAGTGCAACTTCCGTTCCACTTCGGGCAACAAACGGCATTGTAGAAACCGACGACTTGTTCGAATTTGTAATAAATGCCAAATTCCGTTAAAAGTCGGATGCAGGCTCTTGGGGTTAAACAGAATGTCGCGCCATAGTAGCTCAAACTCTGGTATGCGAGCAACGTTCTGCAGCAAACTAAAAGTAAAAGACTCCATCAATTAAATTGTTGCTTGAAACACCACAATGCGTTCCAATATACACACCGTACAAAGTCTCTTCCCAGAGGTATTATATCTTGAAATCTTTCACGTATAAGTGATATTGTAAATTTCACCTCTTTTTGTCTGAGTGAAGTAAGCGCTGGGTTCGCATGGTCTTCTATAAGTCGTACGTAGCTATAAACGGAGGATTGTACTAAAAAAGGATTAACCTCCAACCAAGCTCGAAACTCGATAAATATATCCAACAGACTCTCAACAAGGAATAAATTTTTGTGAGATACATCACCACCGCCTGCCTGTCTTAGGCAATTCCATATAACATTTTCCACATTGAGCACCTGGTGCTTGACTAGTTCGTGCAAAACCCAAAGCAATTGCCTTCGCGCTACCTCAGTCAGCTTGTTATACTTTTCGGCAACCAAATGTGTAAGATTCGAGACAATAACGTTCATGCCGTCTCGTGACACCAGTGTCATGTCCCTGTATGTTTTTGGGGCCATCACTGGATCTGTTAACATTATGTATAAGAAGCCGACAGAAATCTCTTCGTGCTGTTTTTCTTTGCACACCAGCTGCGAGAGAATGTCGTGCATATCTTTATCGTTAAGGCCATGAATTTGCTGTTGTAAGTTAATGTAAGCACGTTCAAATCTCTGAAAACAGCAATTTAACCAGTGTTAATGAATTACATTGAAATAAAATCTAGTTACCTCTTCAGATTCGTCTTTGAAATCAATGACAGTGCACACAAATAACTTCGAGACATGAGCACTGTTTTTCTGCTGCTCCACTTGCATTTTACAGATTACTTGACTTGCAGTTTTTTTTGTAAATTAACAACTGATAACATTATAAATTAGCGCATACAAACGACGCTAACTTTTTACATTCCACCGAAATACGTAACTAAAAAATTACTACTATTGTACAAAATGTTTTTTCCTTACTGAGCATAAAATTTTTTTAAGACGCGTTTACAGCAATGTGACCGAATCTAAAAAGTAAGAAACACTAAAAGAAACCCGCTATGTTGTTTTCCCGATCGGATTTCAAATGTTTCCAATTAGAACAGCAGGTTTCTAATTTTTAGAACTGTATACCCTTTTTAAAGCGGGTGTTGAAATATATGTAAAGTAGCATGGTTGTCTACAGCAACCGAAACTGAATTCAGTACTTCTTACAGCTTCAGATGCTTTGGACAATTGAACTCCAAAATTCAATTTCAGTTCCTAATGTACTAAATAGTTGTATGTGACAACAGGCTTGACGGCAAATTTGAATTTGAGTTAACTTTTATTTCATATCAGTTTCCAAGAACGGAAACAATAGTAATTGCTCATTATATTATATAATAGTATTTTAATTGATTTATAGACTATTTTGAATATTTCTTTGATATTAATTTTACTGATATATATACCAGGGCGTATCTAGCTGTTCTCTATGGGGGTGCTGATGTTTTCTATTTTTTTTTAGATATCAAAATTACTTAGGACCCTTAGAACCCATCTACTAATTAAGAACAATAAAAATATTTCAATGAAACAAAGAAAATTATATGAAAGTGCGAAAATATGTAGTAAAATAGACGAGGGGGTGGCGGTTGTTTCGTGACCACTTCAAATATATTAGTGTTTAGCACAAAGGACAGTCTCTATGTCTGTCTGAGAAATAATATTATTGAATTTCGCCTTGCCTCAGAAAATGTTTTGTTATATTTTCATAGCCTTGAAGAAAGCAAAAGACTACTGAATTCGGTAAAAAACAAAATTATTTGCAAATTTGCTTGCAAAGACAAGTTTTCTTTTTCATATGTGTGCTTTATTTAATATTTTTCCTTTTATGGACAATTGTTAAATTAGATCATAATCAAACAGTTATGATTTTACACAACGCAAACAATATTTCATATATAAATAAGGACAACAATTAAAGACAATTCTAACTATAATAAATGCTGCTTATTACAACCGGAATGGCAGGAGCAGAGGGTATCATCTTTTCAGCCTTCTAATATGAAGACTGTTGTCAACCAGATTGTCTGTCGACATATGCCGCTGTAAACTTTCTAACAGTATCACGAACAGTAAGCATATTCAGGCCTCTTGGTATGACACGCAGCACCCTTGCTTGGAAGCGTTACAGCACCTCCACGTTGGAGTGGCTGGTTGTTCCCCACAGCTGGATGCCGCAGGCTTATACCTGTTTTATTATCGCATTGTACTTACATATAGGCTATAAAAAAAATTCGTTATATATTTGCATCCATTTGAGGTATTAGCGATGAAATTTGGTATACATACTAATGGAATAGGGAAAAGTAAGATCCATTGGAATAATGAAGACGGGTTGGTTGTCTAAAAGGAACATATATACTTGTACATATGTACTTATACACGACAAAAGTTATAACGAAATTGTTTGGAGCAGCAAAGCGTGCCCGGGTACAACTAGTGTTCTCTAAATAAAAAAAAAAAAGTTCCATTATTAGCATCACATTGCAAGTACGTACTACCAGCTACAACAAAATGAGCACTGAATTGTTAATACATACTTGTATATGTAAAAATGACGTATAGGCAGGAAAATAAAATATTGCCCAAAATAATTATCCTAAATGATGAAAAAGCTTCTAATAAATATTAATAGAACCCTTAGCTACATTTAAATTACAAACAACTCTTTGATTTCTATTATAAATTTGCAATTAATGTTTAGCAACACATTTACTGTGTGCAACAAATTATGTACTCAGCTTTAAATCGTTCTTCTAAAAATATTTATTGAACCCTTAGCTACTTACCGCTACATATGTTACGAGCAACTTTTTAAGTTCTATTGTATTATAATTTTGCTTATTTCTAACCGATGATTTGTAATTGTTATTGTTCTGTTTTCGTTAGAACCACGTCAGGAAAAACTCTTCAAGAAATATAATGAGGGTGTGGTGCCATTTTTTTTTTTTTTGTAATATACTGTTTTTTTTTTTTATTGGATCTTCTCTTCCGAGACTAACAATAATTTTTCAAATCTTAAATCTAGTTGTGTATTACACTAAGCCCTCCGGTTGGAGACTTATGTAGTTACAGCGGCTCTAAGAGCACATCACAGGGCTGGGAGGTCATTTCTTCTGAGTCGTGTTTGTATATGGAGTAGGGTTAGAGATCTTGCGATTGGATTAGGGTGAGAGTTGAGTTTGCATTCGTAGTTCTGCTTGAATCGATCTATTTCAGTTTTCACAGTTGGGACGTTAAGGTCATTGTGAATGTGAGTATTGCGAATATACCAAGGTGCTCCGGTGAGAGTTCTCAGTATTTTCGATTGAGCTCTTTGTATTATATCCACGTTACTGGAACTCGCATTGCCCCATAATTGTGAGCCGTACGTCCAAATAGGCTTTATTACGGAGTTGTAAAGAAGTAATTTGTAGTCCAAGCTTAAGGGGGACCGCGGATTTATAAGCCAGTGTAGGGAGTTGGCTTTTAGCTTTATTTGTGTTTTCTTGGCTTCAATATGTTCACGATAAGTGTTCGAGATGAATGCCGAGATGTACGACGTCATTGGCCTGTGGGATCACAATGTTGTTTAAAGTCAGCGATGGACAAGTACCTCTGTTTAAAGTGAATGTGACGTGTTTGCTTTTTTGCTCATTAACTTTTATACGCCAGTTAGCTAGCCACTCCTCGAGAAGAATGAGATGGTCTGCTAGTAGTCTAGTTGCTCTTATTGGGCATCGAGATCTACTTAAGATGGCTGTGTCATCAGCAAATGTGGATATTGTA
Source organism: Leucophenga maculata (assembly GCA_035044805.1). Taxonomy (NCBI): domain Eukaryota; kingdom Metazoa; phylum Arthropoda; class Insecta; order Diptera; family Drosophilidae; genus Leucophenga; species Leucophenga maculata. Next base: position 88,504 of record JAWNNP010001185.1, read on the forward strand.
AGTCTGTGATCCGTTGGTATGTCTGATGTGTATAGAATATATAACATAGGACCGAGAACGCTGCCTTGGGGTACTCCAGCTTTAATTTCAGACTCCTGTGTTATGTAGTCAATCTGACGTACTGTGAATGCTATATTGCTGAGATGATTCAAGGATTTTGTGAGTATTTTGGGGTAGCAATACTTTTATTTTGTACTTAAGTCCATTGAGCCAAACGCGATCAAATGCTTGAGCTACATCGAGAAAGATTGCGGAATAGTATTCGCGGAGTTCGAACGCTGTTCTAATGTCTGAGGTTAATCGGTTTACATGTTCGATAGAGCCATGGTTTTCACGAAACTCAAATTGGTAGGGGGAATAACGTTCTGCATGTGTGAGATGATTTTTAAAAGAACAAACTTTTCGAACAGTTTGGATAGGCAGGATAGTAGACTTATGGATCTATATGACGCTGCCTGTGTTTTATCATTTCCGGGTTTCGGTATCATAACTATTTGTTGACGCATTTGACTGAAAAACAGTTCTTAAGTGGTTTGCAAAAACTTCTACTTATGGGTGTAGAGACTATAGCCGGTGGTTTAATGTCTGCACGCGCTTTCCACAGGGGAAACTTAGAGCTTGTTGGAGAAAGACGGCCGATGTATCGTCTCAGAGTGAGTTTTTCCTCGAGTTTAAGAGCTTTGCTTAGCTCACGTGAAGCAATCTTTAGCTTGTGCTTAGAGGTTGGAGTTCTTTGACACTGTCATTCCCTTCCTAACCGCCGTTTCGTCATAAGTAACTGTTCAATGTGACTGTTGGTTATACTGTGGTTCATCGAATTGGCTGTGGATAGTTGTGGTGTGGAGTGTTGAGCTGCAGCAGTGAGAACAGAACTCAGGGGACTGACAGAGTTTTCAATATCGATTTCGGTACTTATTGCTGGGTTCAGCTCGATATAACTGCTTATATACTTTTTATATTTGAGCCAGTTGGTTTTGTGTGTAGTGAGTTTATTGAGATACTCTTTTAGTTGAGGTTTTTCCAGTAAACTAAAAAGAACTGGAGAATGATCCGATGAGAGATCTGCAGGAGATTCAGCAGATATTAGATAACTTGAAATTCTTCGTGTTATTGCAAAATCAATGAGATCTGGGATTTTCATCGAATCTGTAGGCCAATACTGGGGTACAGGGCGAGACATAGTTAAGCTTGTTTTTGGTGTTTATAATTGCTTCGTAGAGCCAAACTTTGTTTGAACATTTATTGAGGTGGCTTGGAGATAATTGGTTGCAAATGTCTGTAGAGAATGGTGTTTAATACGACTTCTTATGAGTATACCAGTTCCGCCGTGGGCTTTGCCATCTGGGTGGTTCGTGGAATAGAACGCATACCCTGGAATTTTGAAGTTGTATTTATTCGTAAGATGTGTTTCTGCGAGAAGCATTACATCAATGTCTCTTACTTCGAGAAAATTTACAAGCTCGTTTTTGTGTCGGGAAACACCATTGACATTCCAGAGACATATATTTATTTTTAAGCAAGTAATTTTTTTGCTTTGTTGGGCTGCAAGCATCTGAATCAGAGTGTTTTTATTCCGCATCATTTCTTGCATTGTGCTTTGCATGAATGCCATGAAATTCATCATGCTTTGTTGCATTGATGCAATCATTGATTCGATGCCATTGAGTGGTGTATTATTTTGGGGAATGCTCTGTTGTTGTGTGTTAAGCGTTGCTGTGGTGATTTCGTTAACATATAAACGTGAAGATGTTTACCATCAAGTTCCATAATTTTTGGCATATTTATCGCTAAAAGGATGCTGTACAAATGGCCCTCCCTCCCTCTTTTTTGGGAGTGAAGAATCTTAATAACTGTGTCTGATGTCTGCCCGTCCGTCGATCAATCGGTCTTCCGTTTTCGTGAGTTTATTAAATTCGTCATGGTCAGGGGTTCCGGTAATATAGTTGAGTACCGTACCCAATGCGTCCAAACTTCTTGCATGTCTTCTTATCTGGATTAAGTCTGCGTCCAATAGCTTCCTCATGTGTGACTGGGGAAATAAATACTGATCGTTGATAGTCTCGTCTCGTTGTTGTTCATACAAAGTCAAGTTAGTCACGGGTTTTTCGTAAGACCTCTTCGACATCTCCATCGCCCACCAGGATATAGTTACAGTTACTGTAGTCAATTATTCGTCCCGGCGATATAGTCAACATAGCAGCTAATACGAATCCAATTCTTTGAAAATATGAAAATAAAAAATGCATTAACGGAGATTATCTCATGAACCCTCCATCCCTTAATAAGTACTGTCGTACCCAAACCTTCTACTATTTACATATTAAGTATAGAGAGATTATTTTATTGTCAGTCTATTGCATTTTCTCTCCTACATTAAACTTTCTATATTGTCTGTTCTTATTATGAGAAGCGAGTTCTTTCTCCTGCGCTGTTTGCAGACGTGTAATTATTTGCTCATTTTCCTATGTCACCAGGAATATTGTAAAGGGTTTATGCTCAGTTACTGTATGAATGAACCTATTGTATTTGATCCATTTCTCAGTATCGTCTATGTTTTCTGCAGTTAAATGCATCTTGATATTCCTATGAGTGTAGTATGAAATCGTTCTACTGTCCATTTGATGTACTGTGAAGTGGAGGAGCATTTATTATATCTATGTCGAAATAGTTGTTTAATGTGGGCCTAAGGCTGTGTGAATTAAATGACCTTTCATTGTCATAATACATATGTTATTTTTGTACCTGAGAAAAAGTTAGGGGTTTTATGAAATTTTTTGTTTTGCTTTTTTGGATATCGGTCATACTTTGCTTCTGAGCATCTGTTTAGCTTTCATCTTATTTTATTTTTATTTTTTAAATAGTCTAAAACTTGCTTAACATTTTCTTGAGCTGCCCGATGTACTCGTTTATGTTATTTCGCTTTGCTCGTCGGAATTCAATATATCAATTACCGTAATTTTTCCGTGTGCCTGAATTTCAGTCTTAACAGTCGCGCTTTCGCATTCTTACTGAACGGACGTGTTATGTTTCGTTCTCGCTGTATACAGTCTCGATTTTAATTTGTCTTTGTAACGATAAATCAGATAATATCTGTCGCGATAAACTCAAAACAAAACAAGTAAGGAAATTTCAGTCGGGCGTAACCGACTGTAAGAGGCCCTGTACCAGTTCAGGTCGCCTAACAAACACATTAAATGTTTCCCGAGCATATGACCAAACACATGACCACTTCTCACTGCGCGAATATGAATGAAAAGAAAAGGGGGGTCGTTCAAATTCAATTGCTTATAAAATCGTCATTTATTATCCGATTTTGATGAACTTTTCGGATTTTGGCTAAGAAGGACGATATCTCTATACTGGCATACTTACTTTTTTTTTGTGCCGAAGAAATGTTTACCCTTGGGGGTGATTTTATGGGGAAGGGGGGGGAGGGGGAGGGGCAAGTTTTTAAAATAAACTTGTGAAATTCCGGAGCAGTCCTAGTCGAATGCAAAAAACACGAAGTCTCTATCTATTACCATTTCCGAGATCCTTTCGTTCATACGGACAGACAGACGGACATGTCTATATCGACTCCTCTATCACTCCTGACCATAATGGGGGTAACTTTGGGGGGTCTCCGACCAATATTTCTACCTGTTACATACATTTGCACAAACCCAATAGGCTCTTGTACCTTCGGTACAGGGCCTAATAACAAATAGCAAAAACAATACAAAGCTCAACAACAAAAACTATTAATAGACTTTATTATTTGAATAAAAATTAAAGCCTTTACTTAGGTCAATGTGACTGATGCACCTGATCGAGTTCGTGCACCTCCTTCAATAAATCAATCTCCTTCAATTTAAAACATTAAAAGTAAACTCAGCCCATGGTACAATTATAGAAGGCAGCGCAACTCTCACAATATATGTAGCTGAGAGCATTAGAGAGTAAAACTAAAGCTACATAAAATGAAGAAACGATAGCGTCATATGACAATATACTAGTGTAGCTATCCTCTCTCAACTGTAGCTATTTTGAGAGCGCATGGCTAAACTGGCGCCACTATGACTCAGCCGGCTCAAAATATTTATTCATGGCAAGAGTGAACGGAACACAACACACTCAACGACGTAATCTACTCGAACGAGTAAAGAGGCATAGACGATGGGGAAATCTTGGATAATTTAAAGACACAAAATGTATTTGAGGTGAAAAAATAATGAAAATAGTAAGCAACTTTTGGTCAAAAATGAATTCATTGTACTTAAGTTTGCTTTCCCTACATTTTCGAAACACTTCTACACACCGCTGCCACTTTGATTCAATAACTGCTTACGATTTGGTCACTCTTACAACTTGCAAGAACATCAAAATATGTTCATTTTGTGCAGACGAATACCATTTAGACAAAGAATGCAATAAAGTATGTAATGCACCTAAAAGCTGCATTAAATGCAAAACAAATTCAAATGAGAGCAATCTCACAGCACATAAAGTGAAATATTTTGATAGACTTTGTCAAATGTTCTTAAAAGAAAAAGTACAAGAGATAATTGTCTTCGAAAGAGGAGACAGAAAAGAAGTCAACGAAACTTACAAAAAACGACACCCAAACATAAAACCAACATATGCTGCAATGATAAAACCGACCTTTTCGGTACAAATATCAACACTTCGGGTGACTAAAACTACTCTGTCCTCAATACATTAGACAACATTTTCGACACTCCGTCCGTAAAAACCAAGGGTTTATATATTTTAAACTAAAATACGTCGGTTAGAACTATGTAACAATTAAGAAAAGAAAATTAACTTAGCGAAAAAATTAAAAATGAAAAACACACAGAATATAAGCAAAATCTAAAATAATGCAATTTACAATAGTTTTATGTGTAAATATTCTAATCAATTAAGTTACTATATAAGGTGGACTGAAAAAAGGCGATTACCTCTTCTTGCGGTCTGAGAACAGGAAATAGTCGCAAGGGGCCAGAACACGGTGGATGCGGAAGCAATTCGAAACCCAATTAATGCAATTTTGCTTTATTAACACACTTTTTATCCATTTTTTCAAAGTACCAAAAGTTGCTTCACTCGAAATAATATATCTCACAAAATTATAGTACGACAGCTGTCAAATTTATACAAATGTCTTTTGAAGGTTAGGGCTAACTAAAAGTCATATGTATATAATACTAGCCCCACCTATGTGTCAGCCTATGAACTTTTCAGCCGAGCTTTTATATATGTCTAAAAAAAAAATAGAGGAACATAAAATAATATATTAATAATATCCGCAAATAATTTTCATTAAGGAAATCCACTTATTCAACAATAAAATTACAAATATACCCATCCCCACTAACTACACTATAATAACTAAGGAGGCAACTAATCGGTTTGGCGATTGGGCACTTTTAGTGTACACGTTTACACAACATACCGTAATCAATGTTAAAAATGAATTTTGAAACTATTTCTGTTGAAATATAATAAAAGGATTACAATAGAATTTTTTCAACATACATTTCTCCTAACAAATCAGGTTCATATTCGAATCTAACCAAACTGTTTAAAACAAATCCCACCCCTGTTGTATTAACTGGCGACCTGAACAGTTGGCACTACAACTGTGGTTGACCCCCGCACAGTAGAAGGCGTAAAACTTAAGCTAAATATATTGAGCAATCAAGATTCATTATTATTACACTACGCAAAACACGTTGATTATCATTCTACTTCGCTTAAATCACACCGTTCGCCGAATGGAAAATTTTCAGTGACCTATGTGGAAGCGATCATTTTCCCATTCTAATTTCTCTATTTCCAAATCATAAGACGGGAAATACCTCCAGCGCATATTTAAAAACTAAGGAAGTTAACTGGAAACTTTCATGATACACAAAAAATTTCCCATTAGTTCAAACATCAATAAAAAAGCAGCCAACATAACTAAAATTATTTTACAAAGAGACTTCTTCAACCAACTTGGAGCCATCAGTGTATAGAAATTTTAGTTTTTTATTGAGTTTCCAGTGCAAAAAAATTTCTGTTTGGTTATGAGTATCTGTTGAGAGATGTTTCCATTTTTATTACTTATTTGGACGCTACGGATTATCATCCGTACGGATGATAAAATTGCAGTTCTGTGAACTATATTTGCCTTATATTAAAAGTTATGGATTGTTGTGGTTTGAAATGCGCCGAATGCAACTGAACTCAGAGATGATTTATGTGCTTTTCCATAAAGATATATGTCGTTGTACATTTTTAACTTTATTATTGATTTTACCACGTATATAATTGTGTTTATATTTCAGCAGAACTTATTGTGTCTTTTGAGGAGTTCTATGATGAGTTTCACAATGTATTGGTTCCACCTGCTGTTTATAGCAATGAAGACTCTGTAAATTTTAAGTAAGAGGAATTGATAATGAAATTGCAATTTCTTATTCTCAAGTCGGTGAATTCGTCTATAATGGTGTGTTCAGACATAAATGCCTGAACCTGCACATACTTGCGATATAAACAAACGCGCACACAGGATACGTCCGATTAGACCATGCACGCATTCTAGTTTGATCTAACTCAGCGATGGCATCTGAATAGTTTTAAGATAACATGTAAAAAAATTAATAAAAAGGGTGGCGCTCGGTAGATTGGATCAGTACTAAAAGATTTTCAACGTGTGTGTATCATATTTTAAGAATCGTGTTCAAAATAAATAACGTCTTACTAAGTATCTGCAAGAGTTGCTGAATACCTACCCTTGGATGATATGATCTGATACTCTGTCATAGCTTGACAGTCAGACACCGGTTTTGCCCTTCCTGAATTTGATGACAATCGAATAATTCGAGTTGCAGAGGTTGAGAGAGTTGGGTCAGTACGACTTAAAAGAATTCTTGTCCAATTTAAGTTTGGGTATTCGAATTACATTACTAACATTAAATTGTTGGCGAATGTATGTATTATTGAAAAGGTTAGGGTGCTTTTGAAGTTGGTTTGGATTAAGGGGTTTTTAGCATAGGGAAGCTATACCCTGTTGTTTTCATTTTCGCGATTTGGTACTGCAGAGATATAATTCGTTTAGTATTTGCTTTGAGTTCTTTAACGATTGGGTGGAAGTTGCTAACAAGCACTGAGTTTGACCAATGGGTGCAAAGTGTGTTGGCTAATTCAGTTTTGTTGAGTATATTTTGTGAATATTCGTTAGAAAGTTTTACTGTAAGCTCTTGAAAAATGTACCAGTTGACTTTGTTAATATTAAATTGATTTTATGTGGAACTTGCTGTCTCGAAATCATTTTGTGAAGTTATATTTTGTGAAGATCAAGACGAATGAAAAATTTAACGCAAACAAATCAAAGCAGACGCATACAAGCAAAAATGTTGAATCTATAGAAACAATAAACAGTGTTACAGGCATTGTGAAATTCGAGCAAAATAAGAATTTTATTGAAATAGAGATTTTAAACAAAATTGTGAAATTCCAAATGGATTCTGGCGCAACAGCATCAATTATAAATTTGCAAACATATGAGCAATTGCAATTCCCTACATTAGAAAAATGTAATCGAATTTTGTTAGGGTTTGGAGAAAAACCGATTCCAGTACTTGGTGAGTTACATACAATGGCGAAATGCGGACAAGTGGAAAAAACTGTTAAAATAGTCGTAGTAAACTTAAAAAATGCAAACAATTTGTTCGAACTAAATTTTTTTAAACTATACGGGTTTCAAATACAACAAATTGGAAATATTACTGAAGAACAAACAAACAAAGTACAACAATTGTGTAATCAATACTCTGAAGTTTTTGAACCAACTTTAGGTACAATAAAAACGTATAAAGCTAGCATACATTTAAAGCCATTTGTTAATCCAAAGTTTTGCAAAGCCAGGCAAATTCTTTTCCGTAATAGTACCAAAAGCCAATGGATTTACTAGATTCTGTGGAGATTTTAAAGTGGCTGTAAACGCTCAAATCGATATCGATCAGTACCCACTACCGACAGAGGAAAAATTATTTCATGAAATTCGCTACGGAAAACATTTTTCCAAAATTGACTTAAAAGATGCCTATCTTCAGTTAGAACTTGATGATGAATCAAAGCTTATCACAGTAGTCAATACACCACTTGGATTTTTCCAATATCAACGCTTACCCTACGGTATAGCAAGCGCTCCAGCGATCTTCCAAAGATATATTGAACAATTGCTTCAAGATATAGAAAGTTGTGGAAACTATTTAGACGATATTATAGTATCTGCACCTACCTTCGAAGAGCACATCAGCAGGCTAGAAAAAGTTTTCGATATTTTAAAATTAATGGCATCCGTTGTAAAATACAAAAATGTGTTTTCATAAAAAATTAAATTGAATATATTGATCGACGAATAAGTGCTAATGGTATCTTACCTGATGAATCAGGACTTAAAGCTGTTAAAGGGCTTATACCACCACAGGATATAAAACAACTTAAAGCGTTTATGGGTAAAATAACTATAACTAGTATTACCATAACTTTATACCGAATTTATCATAAATTGCAGCTACATTAAACATGCTTCGCCGTAAAAATACAAAATTTATATGGGGTGACTCGCAGCAACAAGCCTTTGCTGAGCTTAAAAGTCATATAATTAACGCAGCACACCTCGCTCATTTTCAAGAGCATCTGCCTATTGTTTTGACTGTCGACACATCATCTTTCGGCATTGGTGCCGTCATATCTCATGTGTATCCTGATGGCGTAGAGAGACCTATAGCATTGGCTTCAAAGACACTTGATCAACATCAAGTTAAATACAGTCAAATTGAAAAGGAAGGATTAGCTATTATCTATGGAGTCCACCGGTTCCATCAATATCTATATGGAAGAAAGTTTGTATTGCTAACAGACCACAAGCCGCTTGTTAGCATATTTCATCCAGACAAGCACTTGCCTCAAATGACATCGCATCGATTACAACGGTGGGCAGTTATACTTATGGCATACCGTTTTGAAATTAATTATCGTAAGACATCACAACATGGTAATGCTGATGCCTTATCTCGTTTACCGACCGGTAAAGATGAAGTGTTTGACAAAAGCGAATCTATTGAAAATGTAATTGAGGTCAACATGCCTGTTGATCATAAAACTATACAACATCATGCTCGTAAAGACAAAATTCTCACTAGAGTAAATTTTTCGTGGAAAATAAATGGCCTGAAAATTTAAATTCTAACAACATTGAATTAAAGCCATATTTTGTTCGCAAACTTGCTCTTACAATTGTAAGTGGACTGATACGCTATAATACAGCCATCAACCGCGCAGCTATTCCACAATCACTACAACCAGTAATACTGAAACTCCTACACGAAGGTTATTGTGGAACTACAAAAATGAAACAATTGCTTACAATGTTAAGTAATTTTGCAAGTCGAATGGCATTAACCATATTACCACTGCACCATTCCATCCCGCATCAAACGGTCTGGCAGAAAGGTTTGTAAGAACATTTAAATCTTCAGTCGGTAAAAACGTCCGGGACGGGTTAACTATCAAAAAAGCTTTGGTAAAATATTTGTCCACCTACCGGTTTACACCAAATGCACAAGGTAAATCGCCTGCAGAACTTTTGCATGGTAGAACGCATCGCACACTGCTCAGTCAAATTATAGAAAAACCAATAAAGCATCATTTTTCGAATTCCACTTCAAAATTTGAAATAAATCAACCAGCGTATGCCCGTAACTACTCAAGAGGCGAAAAGTGGTTAAAGGGAACAGTAATTCGAAAACTGGGGAAAATGGTATACGTAATTCAAAGCAGCATTGGAATTATAACTCGTCACGTCAATCAACTTAAAGCTCGATACAACATATCTACCGACAATACATGTCCAACTCATGTTGATCACGATCAAAATTGGAAGTATATTCCGCAAATTTCTGAGCAAACACCGACGCAGACGTCAACAAGCAGAGTACCAACTCCACCACCAGAGAACAGTGAGGTAGAGCAGATACCTACAGAAGAATAAGCCATACAAACAGCGAGAACTACAAGGATCTTATCTTATATACCAATACGCAGAAGTACACGCCCTCGACGTGAAGCACAGCGTTATTCACCGCCTTTGATGGGAAGCCGTGATCAAAGACGCTCGCGTTTAACTCATTTATATATAGACACAAAGAGAAAATATATAACAGTCATGTTTAAAATTTATGAGGAATTTGTCATTGTTGCATTGTTCGTTTTCGGTTATATGTTGTTTGGCGAGCAATTGGTGTATGCCTTGAGAGATTTTCTGGTTGTGGGGTGGTCAAGTGTGAAGCAATTGCGGCATCTGAGTAGTAGTGGTACGTATAAGCGTATCTCAATTCTTTCGTCTACAATTAAAATTTTCTCTGAAAGGGTAATTGAATCAAAGGTTGTGGTAATGAGTGCAAATGCTTCGGGTATGTTGTTTACTATTTTTCGTACCTCTATGACGTTTGGTGGATAAAGCTCTTTCAAAATATAATTTTTTTATCGATGTCATATTACTCGTTGGAGTATATTAGGAGAGTTTATTGTCTTGTATTCGATTACAGAAATGGGAAAGCCATAAAAGGTTTTTTTATCATAAAAAAATGTATATATTTGGTTTAGTCTATATTGTTAAAGCTGGGCAGTTTTTGGTTTTTGTAACTAATCCGAACTTATTTTGTTTTTCCATTTTTTTTAAACTTGCTTTTCCACTCTATATATATATTGTATATATAATTTTTGACGATATTAATATGCCAAATATAGAATGGGTAAATATTATTGCCTCCCTTGATTGATTTCAGTATTTTATCTTGGCAGACTCCTCTAAGCTTGATAGTATTTGTTGTTCATAGGAGAGCAACAAATGTCTTCGACGTGGCAAATGATCCGGGCAAACTGAATACTTTAAGTTAAATCGTTTACTTTTCTACTCTATAGTTTTGTATACATATTGAATTGACATTGATATTGTTTATTCCCCCATTTTCCATTATTTTTACATACATATGTACAGATGTCATACTCAGAATTACAAATTACAAGCTTCGTTAGTCGTTTTAACTTTGATTTTTAAAAGAATTGTTTTGCTGACTAATTAATAAGAGTTAAACAAATTATGTATTGAAATCCCAAATCAATTAATTGTTGGTGGTATGGTTGCATCCTCTGATTCGCTAATATCTGTTAGCTAACTTTTTACGTATTCTAGAAGCAGTGTTAATCCTATCGTTTTATATCCTTACAACATTGCATTATATGACTTCACATCTGCTTCTATGATCTCCACGTTAACTATTTTAACATGCCTTATATCCCTCAAAATTTCTTTCCATTTGTTTCATCTTATTAATTCTTTTCGATTTATCCATAAGGTTACGCAAATTTCCATCTGTTTGGAAACATTTTTTCATTACACCACTTTTTAAAAGAATTCTAGTAACTGTTGAGCTGAGTTATTGTCATAAATGTTGATGCAACAGTCTTTAGACTGTTGTTAGTGGTCATAACATTTCTCTAACAATGGACTTAAGTTCGAATGCCAACATTTTTAATTTTAATTTAAATCAAAATTTTTAGGTGAACACACACTTCAATTGGATTCCGTTAAAAAACTCGTCTTATTTTTATTAATCTTCCACTTATATACAATTCTTAAGAGCTAGTTGGACTGTATTTATATATTATATGTATGTATGTATAATTGCGTGTATGTTTCTATTTTTATTACATAGCTAGTACTGTTTTGAGTTTATTGACACATCTTTGTATATTAAAGATGTGTGCGCTGCATTGATCGTTTGTCATCCAAGTACATAATTTATGGATCGTAAATTTAATCGTTAGACGCGCATGCTCGGCTTGCTCACATCTTATCGTTATTTCACGCACAAGCAGCAGGAAAGTATATTAAAATATATTGTGGAAGGCCAATGTGGTGTGTTTGTACTTGACAGTAAAACAAGTGGCGTAGCAGAAGCAGCGGGAACAATATGTTTAAATATGTTTAAACAGTAGGTTTTTCGCCATATCCTTCTAAAAAACGTAATATTTAACAGTTGTTTATCTAAAATATTGTAGTTTCTTCTAGTGTTCTTTGAAGAAGTCACCTAGGTCAAATATTGTTAAAAAAAAAATGAACAATGGTTAATGTATGCAGGTGATGTCAAATTTTGTTTATCATTCTGATGATTCCAGACATAGTTTGTTTCAGGCTGATTCAAACTTTCTGCACACGTGATGTCATCATAATTAACATATAACCATTTATAGTAACATTTCCGTCTGTTGAAAGTATTTTTAGAACAATCTAGAGATCGTTATTTAACCTAAATGTGGGTTTTGGTGATTGTGGTGCTTCGCCCCTTCCGATTTTAACAAACATTGTCCTATAACCATGTATTCCAATTTCATCGCTGTACCTCAATGTATGTAAATATACGATTATAAATGTCGCTTATATAGGTGGCTCCTTACAATCAAAGGGTTACTTCTCCTTAACTCATTTACACGTATACCAAATTTCATCTGTATAACTCAAATAAATTTAAAGATTCGACCAATTTGTATAATCAATCTTAATAAAAATAGTTTCCCGATCTCATTATGGGGGTTGGGGTATCGCCCCTTCGATTATGACCAAACCGAATAGATATGTATAATAATCCTATTAACATGTATACAAAATTTCATCCAGGCTCTTCAAATGGATCCAAAGAATTTTGTTTTTTGCTTATATGGTAGCATATGTTCTTTTCCAAAGTTCCATCTATTTCTTTCGACCTATGCGTGCACATCAATAACTTTGCTAAGCATAAACAAATAATATAAAAGAAGAGTCACAGGAGCCAAATACTAAAAATTGGCCAACAATTGAAGTATATCAAAGTTTAGTGGTATGATGGTAATTAAATTCTTTAGACCAAAGATTAACAAACCTATTCTCTATATATCTACACCTATTCTATATCTATCATTACTCATATTAGAAATGCGAAATATGTTTTTTTGTTACGCTTTTACTCGTTAACTACTGAACCGATTTATATGAATTTTGGTAAAGAAACAGTTGGGACGTTGGTAAAGAACATAGGCGACTTTTTGTCAAATTCTGAGGACCCGATGCTTCACCTCCATATAAATGATATACAAAATTTGTCATTTCAGGTACAATGGTAATGGGATCGAGAAACATAATTTCATTATTTTTGGTCAAAATAATATATGCAATGAACAAAATTCGATGTTCATCTGTTTGAGGTATAGAGATAAAATTTTGTATACATGTTAATTGGATCAGTAGAAGTGATCTTATTAAGTTTGGTCGGAGTGGCGATGCCTTGCCCCCAAATATATGTAAGTGATAAATAAAATTCGTCATATCTTTTCATCCATTTGAGGTACTGTTTTGAAATTTAGTACACATGTTAATGGAATCGGGAAAAAAATCCTATTAATTTTGTCAAAAAATGGAGAAAAATCGAAAGGATCTATGCAATAAAACTGCGACACTCCTCGTCGTAACCTCCTTGTCAGTCCTATCCATGGAGCTGGTGATGTTTTACCTCTGTTCACGTATATTTGAGAAGCCGGAGTGGTTTTTCGGAGCTGTTGGGAAGGGTTCGATGCGTGCAGTCCGTCAATCAACACATGATCAATGTGGCTGATACCATGTTACAAGCTGCGGTAAAATCGATTAGCATCTCTAAATTATTGAAGGTAGGGTCATGAAGGCTAAATTTTTCGACGGTTGTGCCGTTGAAACCGCCAGGCACGGTTTTGATATCGTGTTTGGGACAGCGCTCGTACAGACGTTCCTAGCGCTCTTTAAATTCAACTTTAGCATCGTCGTTTTTCTCTTCTATCGGGGCGTGTGCACAATAAAGGCTTATATTAAAATATTTATCCTTGATGCATATCGAGGCCAGGCGTTCGTCAACAGGTTTGAATCTAGAGGCGAGGCTACGTAGTTCCCTACTACCAAATTCGTGCTTACACTCTCGTCGTCTATAGTAGATGTCACAGGACGCATTTTTAGTGCATCAAACTTCCTGGATTGCAGTGATGTCAGCCTTGTATGTTTCAAGGACATCTAACTGGATATTTTCACCATCCTTATTAAGGGTGCGACCATTGTAGGTGCATATCCTTTAATCGTGGTTCTTATATCATTTGCGGGGATACCCATATTATGGGTATCTTATCCAGGGTTCCTTTTTGCTTTGATTGGAGTTATTTCTTTCTTAAAGTTTGCTCATCTCGGAAAAGTTGTTCAGAGGTTACCCAGGAGAAACTTGGCGGACAGTTGTGAGCTGTTTGAACCATTTGCAAAATAATCATTGTTGACCGTTCCCAAGTGATTGTCGCTCAACAAATTTTCTCACGTTGTGAACTTCTGCAAACGACGATTATTGTTGTTTTGGGTATGTTTATTTGTATATGTGTATTTATGCCAAAATATTAATTTCTTAGGCTGTTGTATTTATGATAAATTACTACTTTCTGTTGTTGTTGCATTTATGTCAATTAATTAATTTCAATTGTTGTATTTTTTGTCAAATTATTAATTTCCGTTGTTGTTGAGTTTCTGTTAAATAAATTTTTGTTCCCTTTTTCTCCTTTACAAGAGTACTGGATTTCAATAATTTGAGTGACTTATATAAAAATTATATATTCCTCCCTTAATTTTTCTTTATTTAATAAAACATTTTGTTCATGGTATTTTGTTGCTTCGAATATACGGTTTCGTGTCTTCTAGATAAAAAAATAACATTTACATTTGTCAAAATGGGTCAAAGGTTAGTCTTCTGCTCCAGTAATTTTGGGTATAATATATAATTTTTGTTGTATGTATATTTTTGAATGTAAAGAAACCCGAGGATCTTATTGTGTCCTAGAGCTGTTATATAGCGCAGTTCTGTTAGGGCTTAATGCAGAAGCCACCGCTGCGTGTTGCTCCTAACGGACCACCAGTATTGGATTGATATTCGTTTTGGGCTTAGAATTAGGGCCACACTAGCCAAGGTAAAAAAAAAAATAGTTCGCAATCCGAATACATACTTCTTTAACTAAGGAAAAATACCACTCACGGATTCACTTTATATTTTTTTTATATTTGGAATATCTTAGGCATGGCCCAATTATAAATTTGTTATTCCACTTTGACTTTGCTATTAATTGAAATATTTCCGTTAAGATTTGTAACACAATTCGAAAAATTTGAGCTAAGAAGTGTCCCGCTTTACTCGCGCTTTCATCGCCTAAGACCTTTTGTCACATACCATCGAAACTGAAACTGCTTTTCAGTTATTTAGTTTCCGTGGGGGGTTGTGACAGGAATAGAATCTGAACGGAAACTGAATGTTTTTTTTTATCACACAAATGGATAATACGCAAGCAATTTAATCATATAAAAACGTGACGCTAATGCTAGCGATGCAAATTTATGAATTTTGCGTTTGTCTGTTATTCAATACTTCAGTAGTCAAAAGTACAGAAGCACTTCCTTCAGTTTCAGTTGCTAATTCAGTTAGTATGAGGCAGGTGCCGGCACCATCGTCGAACCCACGATGCTCGACAGATGCTCGACAGTGTAAACACCAATGTTCGTGTTTGACGATGGTGCCGGCACCATCGTCAAACACCACGCAAGCTTGACGAACACTGGTGTTCACACGGTCGAACATCGATGTTTACACTGTCGAGCATCTGTCGAGCACCGTGGGTTCGACGATGGTCCGTCAATCGGCAGGCAATTTCGACTACCGATTTTCGTTTTTCTTTTTGTACAGCTTTTTCGCATGACATGACAACTCTTCGACAAAACAAACTCGCGAACATTCAGTGAAAAATATATTAGTCATATTTGTGAAATTTAGAACTTTGAAAAATGGAAGAGTTGCTGAACGAAGTGGTTCCGCAGGAGGATTTAGAGGTTGACAGCGAAAATATTAATTCGTTTCTTTGATTAACGAAATTTAATCGTTTACAGAAATTTGAAAGAAAGTACCATCATGAACTGGAGCTCGATGGGGAAGCGACAACAGAGACAAAATTTGAGTATGCATTTTGTCTAGTACGCAGCCGATATACGAACGACATCAGAAAGGTAATTACGTGGCAAAAGTCGAGATATATTTTTATTACCGAGATTTCTTGAATGTTCAAACGGCAAATGTTCTAAGTATTCATAAGAAGGGTTTTACACACACCGTTACCCTTGTCTAAAAACATTTTTTCGAACAAGAATTCTGCGGCAGAGGCTGTGTGTGTAAAACCCATCTTAGTATTTACACAAACTATTTCAAACCTCAATTGAATCTATTTTCCTGGTTGAGTAAACGGCATTATTTGAGTGGTGACTAGATTCTTAGTAACAAAAATGTCGGAACTATAAATTACTTGCGGCCGTGTTGCAACGTAATTTGGCAGTTTTGGGTCCAGATTTCAAAAAATCGCGTATTTTATTTCTTCTCAACGATTCGATGTAGAACAGTTTTATAGTGTTGAAAATTATTTTACAGACGAAATCTGATTAGACATTCAAAATTCAAATAAGACTCCTTAAACTTCTTCCCATGCTATGGTTTAAATCATGTCTAATGTTATATATTATTACTTTTTGGTGTCGCAATTAAATTTAGGACTAGCCCAACATTTGATAATATTTAACTTGTTATTGAGTGCTACTTTTAAATGCTGAATCTGAGAGTTCCATCTACAACGTTTGTTGAAGTAGATACATAAGATTTGGAGGGAGTCTACATTTTCGAGTATAATTCTGCCGGTGGATATTTTACATGTGCAGTTGTGTTTGCGGCAAACATTTGTTTGCATTTAGATAGATTTAATTGGGCGCCGGAGTACTCAAACCACTCATTAATGGATGCAAAGACAGGCTGAAGGTCTATATTTATATTTTTTTGGTTATTAAGATGGGTGAGTAGTTGTTTCAATTCGTGTTATCTTTCTGTTTGTTGAAAAATTCTTAACGTAGTTAAACATTTTAGGACCGACCTGCCATTCTGCGAGCTGATCTAGGATAGTGTGGATACCTATCCTGTCAAACGCCTTGGCAAAGTCCAGTGAGAGTATAGAAGTGTGGCTTCTTTTGGATATGGATCTGGTAACTACGTGTTCAATGAAGAGCAGGTTGTCTATGGTAGATTTACCTTTTTTAAAGCCAGTTTGGCTCGAGTGTATTAGTTTATTGTTAGAAACAAACCACCACAGCCTTTTGGCTATAATTTTGTGCAATACTTTTGAGAGACAGGGACTTAGAGATATTGGGCGATATGATTTGAGGTCCGTTTTAGGGGATGAGAGTCCCTACTTAATGTTACAAAATCCATAATAGTTTCTAAAATAGATTACTGCTTACCCATCTTCGCTTCTTGCCCACCCTCAACTTTTCGCACAATAAATTCTTTATTAAATGCAGCCATTAGACATACACTTGGTGCCTTCAGAACAACACCAATTAATACAATGCTTTATGAAGCTTCCGTCCCAAATATATCCCTCAAAAAAACTTTTCTTACATCGCAACTTTTTAAAACTATTTTATACTCACAAAACTCACCAATAGTAAGCATAATTAAAAACTACAAACCACCCCGAAAAATTAAATACCAATCTACAATAGATCAAATAATAACTATTTGTACTCACCATGGCATTCCCTATAGCACCCAGCAAAGAACCCTAACTCAATCGCTCCCACCATGGCAATTTCGTCAAGTAACCATCGATACTTGTATGAAGTCAAACAGCAAATCTCTTACACAGCCACAAGTCTACCGCGTTGTTTATAATAATATCCGAAATAAAAACAAAAACCATCAACCCATATTTACAGACGGATCACAGCTTAACAACAGAACCGCCTTTGCTATTATCACAGAAAATGTAGTACTAAAAATCTATTATCTTTACATTACCAAAATTCAAATTAATGTGGATCCTAGGGCATACCAATATAAAAGGAAATGAACTAGCAGACTCCGCAGCTAAAACCGCAACCCAACAACCATTCTTACACCCAATATTAATACTTCCGACATTAAACACTTCACTAAAAACAACCACAAAGCAGCATTTAAAAATTCTCTACATCTCACATCAAACTGGTACCAATCAATAAATCCAAAAGGATATACCTATGATAACTTTTCTAACAAATCCCCTCATCTTTCTAGAACTGATCGGGAATAAATTTACCCGACTTAGATTGGGCCATAACAAACTCACACATCTACATTATATAGACAATACTGTAACAACTACGTGTCACATACTACACGATTGCCCCGCACTCTCTACAATTCGAGACAACTCTTTCCAGAACGTTGACCCCATTAACATCCTTTCCAATCCCTCATACAAAAATATGAATATCATCGTACTGTTTCTTAAATCCTCTAATTTGTATTACTTCATATAATATGTAAAATATATCTAATATTTCCCTGTACATAAATCAACTATTGTATATACATTAGATCTTAAATAAACCTGTAAGAGCTGAAGGCCATAGTAGCCAGTGCTCTAAATTTAAGCTAGCCTATAAATTTAATTGTAAGTTAGTTAGTTGTAAATAAATAAATAATTACTTTTTGTGATGATCCCTTTATATTATCTACCAAATAGGGAATTATGATACTGGAGGAACTGGCTCGTGTACATCCCGAAGGAAAACGTGATTATATATATTATTTGGCGTTCGGCAATGCTCGTATTAAAAATTATACGGATGGTCTGAAATATTGCAGAGCTTTTCTGGAGATTGAATCCAATGATCAAGTTCGTTCTCTTGAGGTATGAACTATCTGAGTTTCAAAATGGCAAATTAACTTATTTTATATCTGTGTATCGCAGGAATATATTAAAAAACAGAGTGACAAGGACATGGCAAAAGGGATAGCGGTGGCTGGTGGAGCTGCATTGGTTCTTGGTGGCATCGTCGGCCTTGGAATCGCTCTTGCACGAAAGTAATAATTCTACATACATATATGTACATATATTTCCAACAATTGTGCTAAATATAACATAAAATTTTTAGTTCAACTGTCACAATTCACAACATTTTTAAAATTAGCTGTAATATTTATTTTCTTCATTAAATTAAATGTGTATACCATTTAGCTTAAACTTATGTTTTCTGGTTATATATTTATAGTAAACAAAAACGCGATAAATAAGATAGACAAAAGGATATAGCGGGATCTGCGCGCAATGGCAAAAGACGTCTACGCCCAGCAGTTGATTTTCAATTTTGCAATTGAAACTAACGTTTTTGAGTAGATGTAAGAGTTATATGAGCACTGTAGACGTTTTATTCGCATTAATGTTATTTGTAACCAAAGTGATAGTATATTAGACATGGATAAAGTTGTGACAAAGATACGACGCTTATACCATCAATTTATTTATATTCAACAAAAAATGCGTAAATTCAGAGAATTGAAGCATATAATTATTCCAAAATTACAAAAAAAAAATTCAAACGAGTTAAATTAAACCTCGTACTATAACATTTATTACAATTTACATGCCTACGTCTAAAAAGGCGTTTGTCTAGGTACATGAAATTCTTCCTTTTTCAGTTCTAGTTAAATAAAAACAATTATATTGTACATAATCTATATATAATATTACAATTTTGCTAGTACTTGTAAATAAATGCATCCGTTTCACTTCGTCAATCTTATTCAATGTTTTTTTTAATAGTTCACGACTTCTTTTATTGCCGTCAGGCAGCGAAATTTATTGGGCAAATAAAATGGCTCAAAAACGTGGGGAAATGGGGTATCCCAGCCAGTTACACGTCTTACGGGTGCTTCAAGGTGCAAGAAGCATTTCTCTTGAATATATGCAGCTAGTTCTGACCCAAAACCCTGAGTCAGTGGTGCTTCATGCGAAATAACAACTCGTCCAGTTTTTTTTACAGACTGAAAGTAAAAATGTGATAGTTTTAATAACATTTATAGTAATATTTTATATCGATTAATATAAAACGTTGACTTTTAGTGACCTTGAAATTTTAATACTATTAAAACCAATGGTGTAGATTGGACACTTACAGAACGAATTTAAGATTCTGTATATTAAAACGACACAACGTTGAAGAGCTCTTGTCGGCATACCGCTCACTGAATAATAATTTTGCGTTATATTTCGGTGTGTGATTGTGATAGGGAGTGTCACGGGAGGGATAGTGCGATGAGTAGATGAGGGTAATAGGGTTATTAAAAAAAAACGCATATAATTCGCAGCTATGACGAAAGAAAGTGCTTATCGAACATAGCTTTCTACAAAATCAAACCCATAGATGGTTAAACGTCAAGAAATTGACCGAGATATTATGACTCAAACTTAATAGTATCCCAAAGCCAACGGGGAAGCAATGGCTATAAAACTTTTTTATACCTGACGATAGGACACTAAAGTATGTGGTAGTTTAGTTAGCAGCACTACATTTCAACACTTCAATATTCACAAAGCTACATAGCTAAGTCCCGATCAAACTATACGCAACCAAATTGATCGTGTTGTGATTAAAAGAAGGCACGCATCGAGAGTGTTGGACAATGCGGCAGGTTCTGATGCGCAGCCAGCTGAGTTATTCAAGACCGGCGCTGAAGAGTTGGTCTTTAAGAAAGAAGACCCACTATTTGCGCTAGCTACAGCGGAATAAGTGTGGCTTCAGACCGAAAATGTCAACCAGTGACTAAATATGAAAACTACGAAAATTCATAGAAAAGACGCGTGTATAGTAAAGACACACCAAAACCCATGGTTTACATGGGGGCCCAACTTGATTGGTGTACGACGTAATGGAGGACGACCAAACACCCGTTGACCAGGAATGGAGAGATCCATGCGTACTTTGCATTCAAAACAACTGGCGCCAGTGCGTACAAGACCACAGCGGATGTTGCGCTTTTCTAAGTTGCAAATGTGAATTGTATGACAGGCTGTTAACACCAAATTTGAATTTGAGCTGATTTTGTATAGTTGTTAATTTCGAAGAGCTGCAACAACAAAAGTGAGGTGAATTGGTTATATTTTTAAACCCTCCGATTTATAAGATAAAATCTATATTGATATATGAATGTTGTATCTATCTATGTTCCTTATAGGAAGCCAAACCCTCAAACTGATTGGGCTGAAATTTATAGTCGAACTTCAGGTAGGTCAGGAAAGTATCCGGTTTTTTTTTGGTTTCGCATATAAACGATAAACGAATTTAGTCAAATCCATCCATGTAAGATCCACTAAAAAAGTGGGTTGGGTTTTGACCAGGGGTGGCCAACCAGTCGATCCCGGCAAGGCAAAAAATATAGTATGTACTAAAAACTATAACTACGAAGAACGACTGTAATTATATACTATATAGTTGTTCTACGTATTTATATTTTTTGCCTTGTAACGATCGACTGGACTAATAGTCGCGATGGAATAGCAAACGGCCGCACTAACCATAAAGATTGCATTGTAAGGTGGAAAATAACGACAAATGAATTAACGATCGATATTTAAACATAATATTGCTTTTGGTGTTCTGATTCATATGTGGTATGTAGATTCAGCATACGTGTATGATTGACTAAGCCGTCAGTTTTCAATTCGTATCTGCTGAATTGTTGTTAGATTCATGTATCAATCTATATTATATCTGTTAAAACCATTTAGCTTACTTTGCGCACAGCCTCTCTGTCCCATGGAAGTATGGATACTAAATCGATAACCTCACAATCGATATTTAGTTCCTTTTTAGCAAGGTCTGCCACCTAGGAGAAAAAATAGTTATAAGAAACGGTCAGTATAACTTTTTACATTAATCACACCTCAAGAAGGACGTGAACTTGTGTTCCCCAGCCAACTAGCGTAACATCGGTTCCCTGGCGTAATATATCAGCTTTTCCAAGCTCTGACTCATATTTTCCAATAGGTACTTCTTCTACAGCTGCGCGGTAGAGTGTCTTTGGCTCAAACACAATGCATGGGTTAGGATCGTTTATGCAAGCGAGAAGAAGTCCCTTTGCCTTAATTGGACCACGCGCCACAACCACTTTCAAACCGGGAGTGTGAGCGAAATAAGCTTCCGGGCTTTGTGAATGATACAATGCGCCATGACCGACTGCTCCGCAAGGTACACGAAACGTAAGCGACCCACAATCAAATAATCCTCCACTGCGGTAACGATATTTAGCCGCTTCATTTACAATCTGATCGAAGGCTGGAAAAATATAATCAGCAAATTGAATTTCAGCAATTGCCGTCGCGCCTGCGTTGGCAACGCCTATGGCAAAACCAGCGATACCCTGCTCACAAAGTGGAGTATTAAAGACACGTTCATTCCCGTATTTATCACGGAGGTTTACAGAACAACGGAATACTCCGCCAAAGCCGACATCTTCACCGAACAAAAGAGCTGTGGGATCCTTTTCTAATGCGAGATCCATGGCATTGTTGATGGCCTTTGAATGAAATATTACAACGCATAATATGTGTATATAATGAATGCATATATTGAGTATTACCTGAAACATGTTCATCTTTTGCACGCCAGCAGTACCCCCATCGGAAAGCTCTTTACTGCTCGTTGTTGGGTAATAGTTAAAGTGAGTGCGAATTGATTTGGTCTACATATGCACATACATATGTATGTATGTATATCGCAATGACAAAAATTAGAATCGTGTTAAGAAAAATGATTTCAAAACAGTGTATATACGCGACGAAGGCATTCGGATAAAATGTCCCAGAAAAAAGAATATCCTTAAATCTTACCAAAACTGTATGTCTGGGCCATATTGCATTCCACAGTTTCTTAGTGTTCATTTTATTTATTGCTGTGTTGTTATGTAATTATTAATGTGATGGAACATACATTAGAACATATTGTTGTTGCGCTGTAGAGTAGAGATGGCAGCCATATGTTTAGTGCCGAATACTTGAAGTTAATCGATCATATAAAATCTCTAGGTAAGTTATCGTACTCATCACTAGTTGCTACTACGCCATTCGAATACACACATAATTAAAGGCAGCTTTCTGATCTTCCTATTTTTGCCTAGATCGTAATCCACCTAGATTTACAAAGTTGGCAATGCGGCAATTATTGGTTGGCAATATGTCTGAAAATAAGAGCAGACAGCTCAATTCACATCTGTTATTGTGCGAGAACTTAAAAGTGAGATTCCAATGGCATTTATTTGTTTTAGCGGGTAAATTAGGCACTATTGATTGCTGCAACTGCACATCCAGCGCTCTTCAAAAATTTGCCATATTTTCAATATATATTCGACAATTGAAATGTAACAGTTGTTAGCAACAGCTGATTTCCGTTTCTGTACTTCACCACTCAGGTTTTTTATGTGGGGGGGGGGGGGTGTCATGGGCCCCCTGAATACGCCCTTGAATGTCATCAAATATTTAACATAATTGTGCAAACAAATAGAATAAATTGCCACACACTTGTCTTCCATGGCGGAATGAACCTGAACTTAATATTCAATTAAAGAATTTTTAAATAATTGACTACATAAACTCATAAAATTAAACTTTTCGAATAAATTTTACTTTGAACTCCAAGGCCCTTTACAGAGTCTCCGTTCAGGATTGGATGAAAGCTGGAGACTAGTTCACGTGTTGAGTTAAACTAGAGGTTATCTTTAGCTTAATATAGAAAGGGCGTAACTCACATTATCAGATATTTATAGGAGGTGGAATAAAGTTTATAAAATCTGAAACACCGAAGCTTAAAAAAAATCTTAAATGCAACTCCGTATAAAAACTATGTACAATTTTCAATCTGAGGAGACTTTATTTAATTTTATGGTGTTCTGTATTGTTTTGTGTGTTACGTCTTTTTAGGGCTTATTACAACGAATTAAAAAGTTTGCATAAAAAAAAGTTACTCAATTTAAAAAGAAAATAAAATAAAAAAAATGTAAATGCTGTTCATAAGTTAAATAAGATTTGAATGAAAATATTTATGTTTTAAAGTTAGTTGTCATAACAGTGGTGACAGTCAGTAGGTAACAACGTTTTCATTTTTTTTTTCAGAGATTCGTATTTTCTCTATGGAGAGAACCGGGGTTGATGTGTTTCATATCAGTTTTAGATCTCTGCAGTAAGACTGGATAATCTTCTTTTATATTCGTTTTGAAATATATCAATCCTGCATTTATTATGACAATGTGTTTCTGTTCTCTCATTTTTCGTATTTCTTCTCTATGTTTTGCCAAATTTTCACTAGATTGATTCATCATTAATTTTATGAGCTACGCAAATATTGAATTTGACTTTTTCAGTATGTCTGCAGAGACCGGATATGATAGAATCATTTTTCCATTTTCTTTGTTGTTTTCTGATTCACATTGTTCGACGTAAAGCTTATAGATATCTTAATATGTATTATGAAAATTTCGGTTCGAAGTAAAATTTTTTAGTATTCTATCTACAATACAATAAGTTCTAAATTTTTGTGGAAATGTGCGTCTTTGAGAGCTCTTTAATTTGATGCGCAGACTTGAGTTCTTTTCGGGGCTGAGTTGCATGTTGTATGTTCTCCGCTCTGGCTGATCCAAATTCGAAACATCTTTTAATCCAAAGGTCAAGGGAAATATTTTTGGCACATGTTTATATAAATAAGTTAAGCATATTTTGTCTCATGGATTCGTCAAACGCTGAACAATTCCTGAATGGCCAACTACAATATACAAAAAACCCGAATTCTAAAAAAAAAAATGGAGATACGCCCTTTTTATATTCAGCTAACGATATAAACATACATTATACCTTATGCGTGTGTGAGAAAGTAAAAAAAAATTTAATAATTGCTTACTGTTCCTCTGATTGGATTTGGTGTTTTTCAAAGTTATTGTACCGTTTGTTGACTAATGTCAAGAAACACAATAAAACTAGTGAAGATCAGCTGATTTAGTATCGGATGTAAGCAAGTAAAATTGTATTCAAAAATTACAATTTACTTGCGTACAAGGAAATCTTTCAATAGTGAGCATTCTCATCAAACGGTGTCGAAATGGACGCTCTGGGACTAGACCTCTCGGTTGTGATGAATGAATGAATCAATCAAGTCAAACATTCTTAACGAGTAAATTTTTTTTGTAGATTGCCCACATACACTTTTGTACACATATACATATTCACATACATACATATGTATGTATTTATATATATATATATTCGCTAAGGCGGCCCGATTTATTGCGAAACTATAGTTTACAATTTTTTTTTGTAAATTTGACCGAATTTTTTTTTATTTTACGGTACATATGAACATAAGAATGTATCTACAATTTTCTTACCATACTTAAATCGAATAACAAACAAAAGATAAAGAACGATCTCACAAAGAAGCAAGCTGAATGATAGTGGGAACATTCGAAAGAGTAAGAGAAAGAGACAGAAAAGGGGCACATATGCAAGCATAATTGGTTTGGCTTAAATCGGCTCCAACTTGGTCGACAAGACCAGACCGAAACAAGTCTACGACGTTTGAGTGTATCGAGTGAAACGACAGTGCCGTTTGAAACATCAATGGGGAGAGTGTGCGCCAGTCTCACTAAGCGCGGTTAAAATACTCACAAAGAGAAATTAAGCGTACTGTGAAATATAATTTTATGCAAGGTGCGGAAAGTGAAAGAAAACAGAAATTGTTTAAGTCTTCAATCGTGTGCTATTGATTTGTTAACACATTTTGATTTACATATTTATTTGATCTAAATCATAACATCGAGAAAAATACAAGTTAACGTGTATAATAAAGTCAGCCTTAATAATAAAATGGTACTTACATACATATATGAATGGTATAATCATTTAAACTAAAAAGAAAAGAAAGTTATATACTAAGTACATGTGTACGTACAAACATACAGAGGTACACACGTAAGCCGATTGCGCGACAAGTTTATGGAATTCCAACGCTTGAAAAAGCTGTTTTTTCTTTTTTATACTCTTCATACAGAGTGTGAATAGTATTACCATTTAGTAACAATGTTTGCAACGGCATCTAAAAAGTATCGGTGGTCCCATATACGCTGAAGTCGAATTTGTTCGACTTAAGAGATAGCCTTTACCCGCTACAACCTCAAATATATATGGGGGATATATTCCTATTTGAATCAGTGAGGGATTTTTTAATAGGACTAACGATAACGACAAAATTTGTTTCTTATAAGAGTCCAGTAAAGGTGTGACAGATATGTTTTCATACAAAAAGCTCATAGAGAAATCTAAGTGAATACTAGTTATCTAAAGAAATAATAGCAGAATTTGAATATTTAAGGCTTTCTGGTTCTATCTCTTATTGTTTCAAAATTCTCGTTGTTCATATGAATAGCCAGGCAGCCGAAAATGTTTATATAGACTTCATTTTTATACCCTGTTCACATAGCCAAAAAGGGTATATTATGTGCAAATAAGTGTGCAAATGTATGTAACAGACGAAGCAGTCGAGACAGAGCCCGTAAACTACATATATATATGCATATATGATTGAAAATCGAAATCTTGGAGTCTATAAAAGATATAGCTTTCAAGCTTGCATATTTAGATTCTCTTATTCATTCTTCAAATCAGTTTTTGTATGAAAAAAGGTAATTGATGTTAATAATACAAAATACAAATTTAAGGATTAAAGAGGGTAAAAGGTATCTCGAAGTTGAGTAAACTCAACTGCAGAGTTCTTCCTTGTATATACAGAATTCTATAGATTTTCCAGTACAAACCTTATAAACCCATTTCATTTTAAGCTGGAATTAACTGCAATAAAAAAGTTTTTCATACAAAAAAGCAAAAGTAAACAATTGCTTTTTTTCCTTGATAGGGGCGCAGCACCGCCATTAGTTTTGAGTGAAACTATTTCATCTCCACGCATATATACAACATGTATCAAATTTCTTAATTGAACTTCAAAATATTTTCAATAAAAAAATTGTTGTTTACGTATATTGCACATGTTCCAAGTTTTTAAAATATTTTCCTAATTTCATTCTTGGGCATTGAAAAGTTTTTGGAAAATAACGAATTTTGTCATTTTTAAAACGTGGGTCATTGACAATTTCTGCTGATTATGAGATAAAAAATAATTTTTTCGAAATCATAGACACTTAAATTTTAATTATTTGTATATGAGTATATAGGATTACATTGTCAAGCTGACCATCTAATTTAAAAAAAAAAATCTATTTTGTTAAACTATTAATGATTTTGGGTTCGCATTACAATGGAAAATGTGCTGAATTCACTCTTATAGTAAATAAATTGTGTTTGATGTTATTGACATACAATATTTTATTTAAGCTAAAAATATGTCTAATTGCCTCGTTGCTGCTGCCATATTCTTGTCTTTGTTCAGAATTTCGGCTGTGATTTTGGAATCGATTTCATCCAGCATGAATTTGAGAACTAATCAAAGCGCAATGTGTGCATGAGGCAGACCACACTTTTGCTATTTAGTGGAGTACATTCAACGACGAACTTGGCCCTACCCTCGGTGCTTTATAATATGATCCATCAGAAATTAAAATTGTTGCTTAAAAACTCTCATGGCATGTCTGTATACTGATGTTTGGTAGCGAAATAGTTCCCTCCGATTTCGATCCATTAAGAGTTACAGTTGAATGAATTAAAAGGTCTTGGCGGGCATATTGTCTAACAAACGACATTGCATCTTGCACGTGAATTAGGCACCTAATGTAAGTCGCCGTGAAAATTTTTAGTCTTCACAATTTATTTGCATTGCTAATGGAATTAATCGCATCGAGATGCATGTATTCTTCAGATCGGAGCTGCTTTGGGTTCAAACAAATGCATGTCAATCGTTCAGTCTCTATTTTGAACATGTCAACCATGAACTGATATAAAAGACGGTGACACTTCCAAATGTGATTTATTGCACCTTTACGCATCGTAAGTCTGTATGAATGAAGATTCAAAGCACTTACATTCTTATTATTTTCAGCACCTACATTCACAATCGACACACGGTTAAATCTAATAATATTACCGTTTAATCTAATAGTGTCCATAGACATTGTAAACACTTTAAACAAGTCATAAAATTGTGTATTTAAAAAAACTTACTCAAATGGCTTCCAACCTTCGTATTGTCATGGCCGCATTCAGGAAATGCCACCAGCTACTGTAATGCCAAATACGGAGAGATCTCTCCATACCTAGTCATTCCAATCCGTGTCCGATCGTCCTCTATTGCATCGTCCTCCAATGGCGTTTGGGCCCCCATGTAATAGATGCGAGCTCGAACTTTATCATCCATTCGAATGAGGTGACCAGACCAGCTGAAACTTTTTGCGCTGTACTATGCCAACCTCATCGAATAGCTCATGCAGCTCGCGGTTTATACGGGACCTAAACTAGTCGCCGACTCTAATTGGAACAAAATTGCAGAATCTTCCTCTCAAAGACTTCCAACGCTGTTTCATCTGACTCACTCTCCGCCATACATTAGGACCGGGTTTTATAGATCGTTATTCTTGCTGGTTATATCGCTTCCAAGATAGACGAAGTTTTCTACAAGATTGAAGTTTAAATTCTCCATAGTCACTGACCGCCCAAGACACGATGAACGCGTGCGAGAAGACACCACGTACTTCGTCTTGTCCTCATTCACCGCTCTGGCTCTGGCGTATTATAACCCATCAGAAGATTAAAAAAATCGCACAACAGTGCATCGCCCTGCCTGAAACCTCTCTTGGTATCAAAGGGGACTGATACAGTCCTATCAGTGAATTCGTATATGGCTTCAATCTATTAGCCACAATTCGCAATCCGATGGGATGAAGACTTATTCCGTAGTTGGCGCAAACAGCGGGGTCTCCTTTCTTAAAGATAGGACAAAGTACACTGAGATTCCAGTCATTGGGTATGCGTTCATCGGACCATATCTTGCATAAAAGTTGGTGCATACTCCTAACCAACTCTTCGCCGCCGGTCTCAAATAACATAGCTGGCAGCCCATCAATGCCTGCCGCTTTGTTATTTTTCAGCTTTTTAATAACTGAATTGACTTCGTTATAGTTCGGTGGCTCAACAATAGTGCCATCATTAACTGATGGATCCGGTATCATTTCTCTATCGGCGGAATTGTGCGCTTAATCGCCTCCGAGTAGGTTAGAAAAATTACTCCTCCATTTTCCATTTTCATCCTTAAAGAAAGTTACTTTGGGCTTAAAACCTTCAGTCAGACGCTTGACCATTTGATAAAATTTGCGAGCTTCATTTCTGTCACATAACATCTCAATATCCTCAAACTCCCGCCTTTTTTGCTCCTCTTTCCTGCGTCTGAAAAGGCGTTTCTCCTCTCTCCATTTCTCTCGATATCGCTCTGTAACAGCTCGAGTTACTCGTCGTACCAAGATTTATTCACAGATTTTGCATAACCAATGACATCCTTGGCAGCCCTATTCATGGAGCGAGTTATATGTTTCCACTGTTCCACTGTGCACTACGCTGAGACTATTGCTTACCTTGGCTGCGACAAAATAGTGGTCCGAGTCAATGTTGGGACCACGTAATGTCCAACACACTCTATGCTGCTTTTTGGTTTGAAAGGGGAGCCGTGGTGAGATTCTGACTGTGAAGGTCAGTTGTGATTGAGGTTTGTTGACGTCTAGCTTTCTTTGAGTGTTGGGACGTGCACCATGCTAAGCCTAAAGAGTATATTTGCTCGAAAATATAGTGGTCTGATATTGGAACCCCGTAATGTTTACTGATCACATAAGCCTTTCATCAATTAAGATGATAAAGTTGATTATGTATAAATGAATGAAATCCGGTGGTGCTAAGTACCATGCACCTACCTGCGGCGAAATAGATAAGCCTCTCTCCATTGCTGGAGGTAATATCATCAAAGCTAAATAATGCGTATCGCGTCCAGACACTCGTCAATACTATAGGTGTGAAACTCGAAAAAACGTGGTAATGAGATCGGATCACTTCACTGATGACAATTGGAATACATGTTAATGGGTTCAGTATTAGTCAGGTCCATTGGAA
Source organism: Leucophenga maculata (assembly GCA_035044805.1). NCBI lineage: Eukaryota > Metazoa > Arthropoda > Insecta > Diptera > Drosophilidae > Leucophenga > Leucophenga maculata. The sequence continues at coordinate 118,570 of JAWNNP010001185.1, forward strand.
AAGTGAGGATGGTTTGGCTGTCAATAGGGACCATGCATAAATAGATAGACACAACATTCATGTTGACAAAAGTTTTTACGGGGCGCAGCGAAGGGTGTCGGGTAAAGAATACATTTTTTTGATTAGAATGAAAAGTGGAATTGATATAGACATGTAAGTCTATCTGGCTATACGAACGTCGAGAGCTTGAAACCTTTAACAGCTATTCCTTCAAGATAGAATATTTGGACTCTCTTTTCCTACTTCTAGTATGTAATGATTGTGCTATTCCCTTTCTAAATGGTTGCCTCCTCGCCGCATTTCTGATTTTTTGAAAGAAAAAAAGTGTGTTGTTCCTAGTTGCCTAATTAAATGTTTCTTAAATTAGTCTAATAAAATATCCTATAAAGATGCACATAAAAAGTATCTATTTATCTATCTATGTATGGTACATACAACATAAGTGATAAAAAAATTCGGCATACCTTTGCCGAAACTTGATGAAAACTATGTTTGCTTCAAATCAAAGAAGCGATGCGTAGCCCTCATATAAGCGATAAGCAAAGTTCATCACATCTTTGCATCCGTTTGTGGTAGAGGGATGACATTTGGCATACATGTTATAGGATCGGGAAAAGTTAGACCCAATGAACAGTTGAGTTTGCCTGCCTAAAGGATCATATGTACATACATAGACACAACGTTCATGTTGGCAATAGTTTTTACTGGGTTCAGAGTTCAAAGCGTGCCGGGTATAGCCAGCAGTAAGACATATATCTAGAAGAAATTTTAATTTTTCAACTGTTATATACATATGTGTATTTCTAAATGTATTGAAAACCGAAGGAATTAATGCATACACTCAATATTATCCTACTCTCATTCACGCATACAATCACTATTGTAAACTAACCTCACACACATGTATATAACTTTTGCATTCAATACTAACAGAAAAATCAAGAAGTCTAACAATAAAGACAATCGAGTACTGCCATGATTATATATATGTACACATGACTCGTAACTCTAACACAATTATTTATTTGCTTTTCAGGTATGCAACGATGGGAAACTCGGGTAGCATTCACAACATTAACGTTGAAGGTGGCAACAGTGAACTAAGCTCATATTTTCAATCGCAAACTCAGCCGTTCCGAAGAACTCACTCCAGAGATGTAGGATACAATTCACACTACAAAGGAAATGGGTCGAGCTTACATCGCGTACAACCAACCCGCTCTTCAAATGATTGGAGAAGGTCGCTCGCCAATCCCAATGACATAAGCGAATATGGTAATAGAGAAAATGATCTGCATCAGATTAAAGTGCTTCCAAATCTAAACGAACGTCTACAGTTACGAGCAACGACCAATGGTGCAATTCTTCACTCTGGTGGTACAATTAGTGGTAGAAAAGACTTCAAACCAAATGATCAAACACAGATACCAGTCGTAACAGCAATGCCGCGATCACGAACATTTATTTATGAATCAACCAAAGATGAAAATGATGCAACAAAACTGGGAAAAAACCTAACATCAAAAACATTTGCTCGTTCGCAAACATTACTTCATATAAAAAGCAAAACCGAAAAGCCAACAACTACAAATCTGTCTAGTAAACCCAATAAAAGCAACAGTAATCTTAAATCGATGCAAAGGCACTCAAGCTCCGAGCCAGACTTTTATAAAGACACTCAAACCGGAAAGAATGAGGATAAGCAAGAATCATTAGAATCTTTAGCGAAGCCAGGTAAACTGAACAAATACATTAAAAAAAGAAGAGCACCGCCAGCACCAACATTAGCATCAGGCACTCCTACGTCATTTACTGAAAAAAAAACGCCGACATATAGTCTACTCTTAGCTCAAAACCAATCAAAACAGCAATTGTTCACCAAAAACTGTGATCGGGGAAAGTCTGATGCGGTCGGTGGAGCGGTAGCTACCGTCTCCAGCAAGGGACGAGCTCCTGAAATAAAGAATTCGGACCCAACGAGATTAAACTTCCAACATGGAAGAGCATTGGGACAGGCATCAAATTTGAATAAACCAATAGTAAGAAAATCGAATGTACCCGGTCGAACTAAAATTCCCTTTCGACGTGAGAAAAGTTCAGATGCTATCTTGATAAAACGGCAAAATGAAAAACAATCGGAATTAGTAGAAACTAAGCAAAATCAAAAAACTGAAATACAAGCATGCGCAGACAGAATACATAAGAAAGACCCTGTATATATCACTAAAAACGAAAATATACAAAATATGATATCGAAAATTCCCCAACTAAAACGTACCTTCTATTTTGGAATGGACAATATTATTGACAATAATAAGAGTAAGGAACCTCTTAAGACAAGGAAAAACATTTTGTTAAGTGCCTCCATCAATACACGTGAACCTGAAAAAATGACATCATCGCATCTTAATAATGCAATAGGTGGCCCATTGACACCACTACCCTATATACCGTCCTATGATATTAACATTGATCAAGAAGAGGGTCCAGAGGACATTGACGATAATGGCATTACAGTGCGTGTACGTCCTTGCTTGCCTCGAAGGCAGTTGGATACACCCTCATTTAGCCCGTCATTGGCTTGGCGCACTCTTATTGGAGAGCAAGAGAACTTGCAACATGAACGAAAATCATCAAGACAAGCTGTCAAGACCGAGAACAATGCAAGAGTTACAGACAACAATAAAACGTTAGGATCAGCGCAATGTGATAGCTGGAATAAAAATTTGCCAGCCCCAACCAAAGAAGAAGCTCCTATACGGCCGACTAGAATGTCAAACAACCCTCAAAAAGAAAAGATAGTGCCACCATTACTAAAAACCTGGACGCCGGAGCAAGATTTGGGTTATGATGATGAATCGGAAGCTCCTATTGAAGTACCAGATGATTCTAGCTCCGACGATTACAGGTCGAAGATAGATAGCGGTGACCTATTGTTTTATGGGAGCAAAGTGAAAAATGACGCAAAAAATATAATTAACGGTGCTTCCCCTGTGCATCTCTTCAGCTTATCTCTTCCAAGGGATGCACATGTCCAAGGATATATGGAAAATATTGTGTCTGAAAAAGTAAGAGCCAATTTTAATTTTGTGAAAACTTAATTTGATTTAAGCTCTGCAAATTAAAGTTAACAAGTTTTCTTTTATACTCTTAACATGGAGTATGAAAAGTAGTTACAATGATTGCTACACCTTAAAAGAAGCATCGGACACTCCTGAAGTATAAATATTTCTGCTCAGTCATCTCCTTCTGTCTGTATGATTGTATGCGCCTTGTTTACACAGTATTTGTTAAAACAAATTTTGAGCACTGGGAGTTTTTTTTATCCGATCGTTTTCAAACTTTGTAGTATAATTTATTAATTGTAAATAATCAAACGTCTCGCCAATATTGGAAAGTATAACACGCAAGGGGAAAAAGGATATTCAACTTTGAAGCAGAACTTGGTTTTCATTTGACCGTCTTCAAACTCGGTTTTTATACACTTAAAAATAATCAAAGATGTGTTGCGCTGATTTTTGAAAATTGTACCTCCAATTGGGATAATGGGTTAGTTTGAATGAAGTAACATTTTTATATCGTTCACCCGTGGTATTATTAGTTTGTCTTAAAGTTTGTATTTAAAGTATTAAAGGAAACATAGACTTGATAAGTTAGACGATTCGACTTAACCCTGTCCGTCTTTATACAATCTGGTACTTTTGGTACAGACTTGGGTATCGAAGATATCTTGCCACGCCCATATTTTTAAATAGCCCCATACAAACTACCCACCAATTTTTCGTTTTTGTATAAAATCATTTTAATATTACCGTCATAGGCATCTTAAAAGATGACATGATCGCTTCTTTTGTACGGAACTTTCAAATATATTTTGAAAGCTTTTATCTCCACATTAAGGGATTGCCCATACAAACCCCATCACTCACTTTGGATTTGTTTTGCAAGAATATTTTATTACATGAGTAATATCAACTTGAAACGATATCGATATCGTAGCTTTTAATGAACGAACACTTCACATAAATATCTATGTGTGTTCATTCAATTTTAAGGGGTAACCTCCCCACAAATTTTTTTTATATCTGCTAAATACACAATTTGAAACACCATGTGTATAGTGGTTTCAGTTCAACTACCGTTTTTTTTTTTTTTTGATTGTCTTTAAATTTGTAATATTTGTGGGCATTATATATTATATGGGGTAAAATTTTGTTCGCTTCCGATTTTCAAAAATTCTCTCTTCGATTAATAATTCTGTATTTCTGTCCGTTTATCTGTGTATACGGATGCACCCTATTTTCAAATTCTTAGACAGTTTGTTTGAAAGTTTGTAGTGTACTAAAGGAAGAATCGTTGACCCTATAAAACATATATATTTGTATGGCGAAACCAATCGATCTAACCATGTCCATCTGTCTGGCACCCGGTAGTTCTTGCGTAATTTGGGCCACTTAGTCTAGCTCAAGGTATACTTAACAAGGTAAGAGCCCACATATTTATCTTCTTGTTTCCAGTGGTTTTAATATTAGTTCGCTTGCGATAGTCAAAAGGAAAGGTTGTCTACACGCAATATTTGTGTTTTTATTCTAATACATATGCAAAAAAATTGGAGTGTGCGAATGTATTTTGAACTGAAAGAATTCTTTATTATTTCTTTTTTTTTTTTGCAACAACGCAGAAAAAACATTGCGTTTGTTTGTTTTCAATTAAAAGTTGTTGTTAGTTTCTCTCTCTTTTGCTCATAATGCCTTTTTCAACATTTATACCACTGAGTGACGCTTAGGCTCTTACCTTGTTAAGTATACCTTCGTCTAGCTGACTCTTCATGGCTTGTCTTGTTGCAGATAAAGTGTTGAAATTGACTTGGAAGGTCTATTTTTTGGGGAAGCCCCCTACAAACACCACCTGTTCATTTTTGGTTTTTTGCATGAAAAACTTTTTAGCATTGTTAAAACCGATATCATTACGACACTATTGACTCGTAGCTTTCTATGAAATGACCCTAAACAACATTTCTTTATAGCTTCTAAGTTCAAAGGTTGAAACATCGGATGAAAGGTATTGAGGGTTTTTAACTTTTTTTTTTTTTTTCCTACTTTTTTTTTTATTTATTGTATCTCCTTTTCTTAGGACTAACAATAATTAACAATAAATTCTTAAATCTAAACTTATAATATGTACCAGATGGAGGCTAGTAGTTTACAGCGGCTCTAAGAACTTAACACTGAGCTTGGGAGGTCATTTCTCCTGAGTCGCGTTGTGTTATTTTGTTGAGTGAGAGCTCTTGCGAGTGGGTTTGGGTGATAGTGGAGTTTTTGAGAATAGTTTCGTTTTGTTCCAGCTATTTCAGACTGCACTGTTGGGATATTCAGATCTCTGTGAATACAATCGTTTCGAATGTACCACGGTGCACCAGTTATTATTCTAAGAATTTTAGATTGAGCTCTTTGAATTATTTCCACATTGCTGGCGCTTGCATTGCCCCATAGCTGGGATCCGTATGTCCAAATAGGCTTTATTACTGTGTTATAAAGCAACACCTTGTAATCCAGATTTAAGGGTGATCGTGAATTAATAAGCCAGTGTAGGAAGTTGGCCTTCAGCTTAATTTGTGTTTTCTTCGCTTCAATGTGTTTGCGGTATGTAAGTCGTCTTTCGAGATGGATGCCGAGATGCATGACCTCATTGGCCTGTGGGATCGTAATATTGTTCAGAGTTAGCGTAGGGCAAGTACCTCTATTGAGCGTGAATGTAACGTGTTTACTTTTTTGTTCATTGACTTTTATCCGCCAATTGCCCAGCCACTCTTCGAGCTGGGTGAGGTGATCTGCTAGTCGATTTGTAGCTTGTATTGGGCATCGGGACCTGCTTAATATTGCAGTATCGTCAGCAAATGTTGATGTTGTGAGGTTGTGGTTGATTGGGATATCTGATGTGTATAGCACGTATAGCATGGGGCCGAGTACGCTGCCTTGGGGCACACCAGCTTTGATTTCCGACTCTACTGTTAGAAAATCATTTTGTCGCACAACGAAGGTTCTTTCGCTGAGATAGGACTCAAGAACCTTGTGAGTATTTTGTGGGAGCAACACATTAATTTTGTACTTAAGCCCCTCGAGCCAAACTCGATCAAACGCTTGGGCAATATCGAGAAAGATTGCGGAGCAGTATTCACGGTGCTCAAACGCAGTTCGAATCTCTGAGGTAATACGATTGACTTGTTCAATGGTGCCATGCTTTTCGCGAAAACCGAATTGATGGGTAGGGATGATATTTTGAGTGTACTGGCTTATTTTTGTGAGAAAAATCTTTTCAAAGAGCTTGGACAGACATGATAGAAGACTTATGGGTCTATATGATGCCGCCTGAGTTTTATCCTTACCGGGCTTCGGGATCATGACAATGATTGATTTTTTCCACTGGGTGGGGAAATAACCTCTTTTTAGAATTGCATTGAACAGTTTGGTAATATAAATTATAGCTGGACTGGGGAGTTCCACGATCATTTTTGGAGAAATAAGATCATGACCTGCAGCCTTTTTTGGGTTTAGCTGATTTTTTTATGATATTTTTTACTTCATGTGTGTGTATTCGGAGGGGTGCTGAATAGTTCCTATCCGGATATGGAGGAAGAGTGAAACCGTTTGTCGACATTACATACATTTTTAAGATGTGCTGCAAAAATGTTAGCCAGTATTATCTCTAATGGGTTTAGATACCTCAGCGGGTGGCTGAATAGTAGCGCGAGCTTTCCATAACGGAAATTTAGAGTTTTTTGGTGAGAGACATTCGATGTATCTTCTCTGGGCTAGCTTATCTTCAATTTTGAGGGCCGTAGTCAGCTCACAAGTAGCTGTTTTCAGCCTTAGTTTTGCAGTTGGAGATCTAAATTTTTGCCATTCTCTTCTTAGGCGGCGTTTTTTTGCAACCAGATGTTCAATGTGACTATTTGTTATGCTATGATTTGTCGTTGGAGGTGAATTAAATTGTGGTGTAGAGTGTTTTGCTGCAGCAGTAAGAATTGAGTTAAGGGCACTGACAGAGTTGTCTATATCCATTTCGCAGTTGACTCCAGGGTTGAGTTCAATGTGGCTGCTTATATATTTTTTGTATTTAAGCCAATTCGTATTGTAAGCGGTGAGAAAACTGGGATTTCGTTTGTATTGTGGGTATTCCAATAGATTAAAAATTATGGGAGAGTGATCCGATGACAGATCTGCGAGTGATTCTGCAGAAATTAATCTGGTTGAGATTTTTCGTGTAATTGCAAAGTCTATAAGATCCGGTATTTTCATCGGATCTGTTGGCCAGTATGTGGGACTGCATGGTGAGACATAGTCCAGCTTATTTTGAGTGTTTATGAGTGCTTTATAGAGCTGTTTCCCTTTGGGATTCGAAAGCCGTGATCCCCAATGGGTATGTTTGGCGTTATAATCTCCTGCAGCTAAGAAGCGATCACCCAATGTGTTAAAAAAGTCTATGAACTGTTTTTCGGTTACAGTAAAACGAGGGGGGCAATAAATTGCCGATAATGTGAGATTGCCAAATTTTGATTGCACATTTATCGAAGTGGCTTGGAGGTAATTGGTTGAGAATCCCTGTAGAGAATAGTGTTTTATTCTACTTCTAATGAGTATGCCAGTTCCTCCATGGGCTTTTCCGTCTGGGTGGTTTGTTGCGTGAAGGGTTTTTCACTGAAGTTACTGGTTTTTTTTGTTTTATTAAAAGTTGGATCATACAAAAGTGAGTTCAATTAGCTTTGAAATTAAGTTTCTATATTGAAAGTTTATATTGGATACAACATACGATTATATCGATACAAAGAATTGAGACCTAGATAGCTCAACTTTGTAGCATAATAGCTAAACTAAATTCTAGCGTTGGCAAAACAAGAACAATGAGGAAAGTACTAAAGCTTCGGTTGCACTAAAGTTACCGATTTATCTTTATTTAGTTTTTTTCGTTTCGGAGTTGTTCTAACATTTTTTAGCATATCTTGCCTCCTTCTGCCTTTTATATACGTTCGCACAAACATATTATACCCTCGATTTGAGAAAATTAAACAAATAATAAGCAAATTAATAATAAAAAAAAAACGTTGTTATACATATATATCATATAACCCATTATATATGTATATCATATAACCCATTCATTACAGTGCATGTCAAAAACGTTTACGACGAGATTAAAGCAAAACTACTGGAGCCGATAATTTTATTTTTTTTCATAAATTTTATAATCAAATTTAAATTACAATAGATTTTAAAATTCTAAGTAGAAATCTGAAATTAGTTTAATCATCAATTTGCATTATTTATTCAGAAATTGCGAGAATTCAAATCGATAGGATGAAGTCGCTTTAATCGGCGCCGTGCTAATGCTACTTCAAGAGGCTATGTCCCGCCTCCCACATGGGTAAAATTTTGGCACACATGTTAATGGAAGTAATCCTGTTAAGTTTGGTCTAAATCGGAGAGGGCGATGCCTCAACTCTCATGCAAGCGATAAACCAAATTAAACATATCTTTCCATTCATTTGAGGTACAGGGATGAAGTTTGGTATACATGTAAATGGGATGGGGAAAACCAATCCCATTAAATTTGATAAAAATCTGAGTCCGTGATGCCCCGCCAGCCTAGTAAGATCTATTGAAATAGTAGGGTTTGTTTGGCTGTCTATAAGGAACATATAAGCATACATAAATACAGAGGCACAAAACTCATTATAACATTCATTATATACCGGGCGCAGTAAAATTACATAATAAAATTAATCCATTTCTGTACCTCAAATGGATTGAAAGATATGGTGGGGTATCGCCTACTCCGATTTTGACCATACTTATCAGGATTACATCCTCCTATCCAATCATCAAATCTATCAAATATCATCTCTGTACCTCAAATCGACGCAAAGATATGAAAAATTTTTTAGTCGCTTATATGAGGTGCGGGGCAACGCCCCCTCCAATTTTGTCAAAAAGTAGCATATGTTATCTTCCATCGTCACATCTAGTTCTATACCGTACACAATATAAATTGGTTAAGCGTTTTAGGTGTAAGAGAGTAACATCCATACATACATCCTCACAAACTTTCGCATTTATACGTGAATATTAAAATGATAGTATTACTCGAATTAGCCCAAACTGTATTTTCGCAAATAAGTTTACAGAAAAATGTCAAATCTAGAGAGTGCAGGGTATAAAATAATTTAGCACCTTAATTGTAGCTCTTATTTTTTTTATGTGTATATGTGATACATGTATTGATGTATGCTCTAAATATTTTGAAATATTTTCAGACTCATACCTACAATAGTTTGCAAAAAATGAAACCGACACTTTCCTCCAATCAACGAACCTCTCCAAGAGCTCTTCGCAATGCTGACCTAAACACGCTGCCAGTATCAAAGGTTGACCTCAGTAATAACTGGGTGCTGCATAGAAATATCAGCGATTTGTGTAGCCATGTTAAACCTGTTGAGCCGACTGAAGACAAGCATGGAATTTCGTCGATTGAACCACTGTCGTTAAAGTTTCTTACTGGTGGAAAACACGCCATTTATCTGCCAGGAAGTCACGATAAAATCAACATGAGTGGTAGTATACAAACAGGTGAAGCACAATTTCAGACCACAGAACCACGACAATCAAAGCGAAGGCAAAGAGATCTGCGTGAGAATCTTCAAGATGCAACGCCTCTCTTTCCAGCTATAGTGGAAAAGGTTTTTGTTTGAAAATATATTTATAATAAACAACTAATACAATCTTTTGCAAACAATAGACCCAAAATGTTTCAAGAAACTTCGGTGTCCAAGAGGAGAAAAGTTTTCACCAACGATTCACGTTCCAAAGCACGGTTCGCCTTTTGGAGAAAAGACGTCTAGCTGATAAACTGTCACGTGATGCTGCTGTTAAAGAGGCGCAACGGAAAAGTGAAATAGAAGCCCTAAAAAGGTATACACTAAATAAAATTCAATCTAAAATGTGTTCTTGGGAAACTTCAGTTAAAGCATAATTTTCTTAAGCGGAACTATTTCTACTTTACCATGTTTTTGTTTTGTTACTTTGGTACAGTCAAAAATTTAATACTTAATATTTTATTTATTTTATTTTATTTTATTGTTAGTACTTAACTCAAAATGACCTCATGGGTTTGCTTGGGGACAAAACTAAAAACTGAAAGAATAGTGCTCCCAAAGTCGTAATACACATTTTTAGTAATATTGAATGAAATACCTAATATGTATGGGCCTTTGGATATTATTAACTTTATGTCTAAATTAAAACTGTTCAAAACAAAACTGGAAAGTAAATATTTATGTTTTACATTTTTACGGTAATATTAACGGTCTATTTAATGGTTGTAAAATAAAAAGAATAAATCCAGGCATATCGAATGAAACCAATATCACGACGTGGATGTGCCTTCATATAAAATTATTTAAAAATTTAACATTTTTGGGTTTTCTTGTCTGAGTGGAACAAATATAAATAAACATTGAAAGTAACCGGTATGTAGGCTTATAACCAGAAGCAGCACTCTGGTTAGAATAACTGCGATCACTTGAATGGCAATTCATTTCTTTGAACATCCATTGTGCATATTTTCAATGTTTAATAAAATTTTTTGTATATTTTTTTTATTTCAGAGTGGAGGAAGACTTCCAACGAAAACGTGCCAATGAAAAAGCAAATATTCGATATCAGTTGAATTTATATTTTGGAGGTAGTGATGAGGGCAAGGAGCGGTATCATAGCTTACCGTATCCAATAACAGCCGCTGATGCATTGACTCTGGATAACGATTGTTTAAATATGAATGATACGAATAATAATTTTAACAGAAATATTTGTTGTCGTGACGAGCCTGACGGTTGCGTCGCGTCACCTCCATTTACAAATTTTGATAAAGAGTTATGAGAGGAGCAAGCATTTTATAATGGTGTACTCACAACATAATAAAAACTGTATTTATATGTGTATATAAATACATACATACTGTGTTCCAAAAAAGTGTATTATCTATTGTAAACTATTGCAACGTATTTAGTAAAATAAATATTGAAGACGCCATAAAGGAGTTTACGATGACTGCCAGTGGACACATGCAATTTCTGAATAAAACGACTTAAATTATTGTAGATTCTATGCCCCATTCACCCATAGTGTGATTGCGTCAAATAGTGAATCGGGTAATGACGAAAAGAGGTATTGGAAGACCTCAAATAAAATGTGGATGCGAGATGGAAAAAACCAGTTTCACATAAGTAACGAAGAATATAAAACGGAGTTGTTTCTTGCTTTATTTTTATACTTTTCACACATAGTAATTATATATTGTTGGAGCGCATATTCAACATAAGCGCTTGTAAATCATAAAAACTTGTAACATTGTAAAATGAATATTGCTTTCCAATATTGTTGTTGTTTTCATGAACATTTGCTATTTTTCATTATTCTTTTATCGTTATTGAGATGCTAGTTTAAGTATTATATGAATTTAATAAATCAGTACATCACAGCTACTCGATAAAAAAGTTATTGTAGCAACGTTTACTTATTGTCGCTGTTGCCTATTGACGTTGTCAGATAACGTCGTTGCTGCATATCGTGGCTGCTGCCTATCGTCGTTTACACGTATGCCTTTGTTGTTGTTGTGTACAAAAAGCAACTGTGCTGCATTTTGGAATTGTAGTTTGGACATTTATGAATAGTGGATTGTCGTTCAATTTGGACTCAATTTCTTCCAAAACTACACACATAAACAAGGTAAAAGTTTGGTTTAAGCAGCAGCGGAGAATATATGGAAAAATATTTCGAGTACTAGAACTATTGTTGAAACAAGATTAAAAGAGGGTGCTAAGCCATTGTCGTATGAAGATCTTAGGTGTAGACTATGGATTTTGGAAGCCTACTTTAAGCAATTGTTGATGGTGCAAACTAACATTGAGAAGTTCGATCCTGATGACAATCAACGCGATGTATCCAGATTTGAGATGATACATTCATATTCGTTATCGACTACTACCAAGGCTCGCAGTGCCGACATTTGACGGAAAGTATTCTGAATTTAAGAACTTTATCAGATGTCTGGCATCTATAATTTGATTAAATGATCATATTTTTGGAAAGTATCGCTTCTTTTTTCAATTTGTCGATAATCAACAAGACGAATTGTGTACAACTGCGTAGTTTGGTCGATAATGCATCTGCAATCTATAGCTCGCCTCAATCACTGGGCAGTGACAAACCGATTGGGGATGACTATCTACGTTAATATGAAGGAGGATCCACAAACTAGGAACAAATGGAATGAATCGCTTGACTTCAAAACATTACTTTCTTGGGACGATTGTACAAAGGTTTTGGAACGACAATGCGAGTTCCTTAACACTCTTACTAATGCTGATTACGCTTCGAATAGATAAATTTCGCATACAACTAAAACATCAAGGCTATACATTTATTTGCACTAGTATATCATGTATGCTGTGTTCCAGCCTTGATCATTAATTACCAAATTACACTCGGTTCAATTCAATGATTCGTTTTCATGGATTTTGCTTCAGAACACTCTTCTTGCAAATGAAAAGTTCTATGAATATCGTCGAATCGATTTGCTGATCGGCGATGTAGCATTCTTCAACATCTTGTCAATTGGCCAGATCAAACTTGGGTCTCGAATGCCAATCCTTCAAAAAATGGATGGGTTGCTTCTCGCGCTACAAACATTCAGCTCGTGGTTCAACATCGTCCTACGTGATCTCCTGTTAGAACATAATTAACAATAACCTAGAAAAACTATGGAGTCTTAAAGATGTTTGTAAGCCTGCTGACACATTGCAATCCGAACATCGTAGCTACGAAGATATATTTTGTAAAGCTGTTATTCGTTATTCAGATAGTAGAATCATAATTTGTTAGCCTTTCAAGAACGAATCAAATTCGTATGAAACTGAATGAATGAACTGTATGAATAGTTTTAGATTAGTTAAACGTCTTCTCAATCGTTGAATATGAGAAGATAGATCACAAGTCTTTTGTAGCCGTAGATAACTTTGAAGTTCTACACGTCTACATTATGCACCAATGCATGTTGAAGCCTAACAGCACATCAACTAAACTAAGAGTGGTATTCGACGCGTCATGTCAGACTACGTCACAACAATCGCTCTTGGTGGGTCCAAAATTGCAAAACGAGCAACTATGTAAAACTGCGTACATACAAGTTAAATACCATTACTTATGGTGCAGCGGCTCCTAAGCTGTAAGCATTTTGATGCACATAGCTGATCAACAAGAAAATAACTTCGCCATCGGGACCGAAGCTATTAAATCATCGTTTTATGTCGACGACTTTCTGCTCTGGTAAGAAAAGTTGTCATAATACTTGTTACAGGTAAATTCGAATTAGCTGAATGGCATTCTAATCCTGATTTTATGGAACAAAAAGAATTATGGTTGCTTCAATTAAATTGAGATGATGTTGTACCACAAAACTGGCATCACTTCTGGCGCAATTTTTTGGACTCAGGTACTCAGGAAAGCAGGTACAAATCAAATATCTTAACCCTTTCTTGGACAGCTGTAGTGGATTCAACCAGCTCAAGGGGCTGAATTTTCGAACTTTATCGTAAAAATTATCTCTCGTCCGTCTCGAATTTTGGATAATAAACATAAGAGTAAATCTCTTGACGAGTTGTTATATTGTGCGTGCATTACATCAGGTACAGGCCTAAACTAGAATAACAATTCCATTGGAAAGGTTGATGCCTGCAAGACCATTCGCGCGATGTGACGTTGACTTTAGTGCTGCAGTTAAATTTGTAGCGTTGTCACAATAGCAACGCTTTTTACTGAAGGCAATAAGTTAATAGAATTGAAAGAGTTCATCTTTAACAAGTAAGAAAATGTTCGCGCATACACATTCTGCTCAACACTTACGCTAATACCGTTATTGTAACTGTTATGCTTTCACGCTGGTTTGGTCATCCGTAATGTTTGAAAACACACAATCAATCGGCCATGTCACGAGCATTCCATTCCAACCGAATTCCAATTCTCGGTGTCACGGAAACATTTTTTGGTTGGTTTCAAATCACTCACGTTTGCATTAGGTATTTAGTAGATTGCAGTTTTAATAAATGGTGTTAAATTCAGGTAGTGATAGATATTCGAAGAGAATTAATTTTTGAATTAATTTGCATTCTTTTTTACAAACATTTCGTTAGATTTAATTTGTTATTTTGTATTTCAGCAAGCATCTCGTCAAATATTGCAATTTATTAGACCAACCAAAAACCCACCGAGCACAGTAATGCCAACTTGTTAAAAGCAAAAAATTAAATTATTCGGAGTGTTTGTTTTAATGAATTACTCAATTTCTTGTGATTTATATGTGAACTAAAATTTAAATAAAGATTGTGGTATTTTTATTTGTTTAATTTGGTGTACAATAAATGTGTATTTAAACAAACATTGTAGTAGAGTTCATTGCAAATGTCCGAAAAGTGAAATCCCTCCATTTTCCGTGACACCGCGGTTTTGCTCGAGGGATTTTAAAACCAATCCAAATGAATTTCGCTTTCGATTTACGTGACATGCCCGAATATGTGTATCGTTATTTGTTGTGGTCGTTTCCAAACCTTTTAAGGATCTAAATACTTTCCTAGCACATTAAATGTATTCCCAGCTTATGCACCAAGTAGTGCGAAATAAAAAGGCTGGAAATTAATAACACAAATGCTACTGACGAAAAGAAAATGGAGGACATTTATTATCCGATTTTGATAAAATTTTTGTATTTTGGCTTAGAGGGACGTTATCATTATACTGGCATACTTAATTTTAATCTCGTATCTTTTACCGTTTCCGAGATCCTTTCGTTCATACGGACGGACAGACGGACATCGACTCCTCTATCGCTCCAGACCATAGTGGGGGTAACTTTGGGAGGTCTCCGACCAATATTTCTACCTGTTACATACATTTGCACAAAACCAATATGTAGATGAGTTTATTAATTTGCATTTTATCTCTTCTAGGGCATTGCATTTTGGTGGCTTATAGGAACAGAATGGTGATGAATATGACACTCACCTTCGAGGAATTGCTTACCGGCGTCAAGGAAGTATAAACAATTCTTTATACACTCTCTATATCGCTCTATATCTATCATCACATCCAAACAACTTCACGGCTTTGACTCCTATCCACTTTGTTACAGAAGATGTACTATGAGTCTTGCCTAAATCATTGGAATCAAATCTCAGCTATAAAACAACGATTTACAGATGCGAGTTAAATGGACTAAGGTAACACCAAGCATCTAATCAGGTACGTAAGTCATCATCCGTGATGAGAACATGCCACCCCAGTATTGACGACTAGGGCGAGCAGCGACCCTGGGATACTAAACATCCAAAAATTCAAAAGAAAACAAGGAAAAAAATGTAAGCAAATTTTTAATATCATTTTGAACAAGGGGTGCATCAATTAGTATAGAACAAAGTCAATCGAGTCACTCAACTAATAACCAAGACAAAATAATTAAACTTAAAATTCAGATAAAAACTAAGAATATTACATGAACTGTCGGATATACGAAGTGAGCGCTAATGAAACTTTATATTTTAACATAACTTACGTAACTACAAAAATTCTCTATTTTCGCGTTGGATTTTTTGGTGGCATTTCGCTGTAGACTCTTAATCAACTGGGCAAAACAGTGCAACATCTGACTTCAGAAAAGCAAGACTTGGGCTCAACATACGCATCCAACGAGCGGCAACAAAAGCAAGCAACGTTAGAATAGCCAATAGAAGACAAAGCAGTACATCATGGCAACCTGGATAAACCATTTGAGACCACTCGAGCTCATGCAGTGAGCAGAGGAGCTCTTGGAGGTCATGGACGGAATCTAAAAGGAGTTGAAGCAGCGTCTCATTTCTTTTGTGGAGAGTGGACTACACGATTAAAAAAAACAAAATCGCGCTTGGACAAGCTCAGCGCGTGCATTCGAAACCATCGCTAGATGAAACTACAATTAAAGCGCAACCAAGACGGACAGAAGAGCTAATATTGCCTAAGACACTTCCGATGCTAACAATTATGCCTGTGGGGCTTCCTGTCCTACACAATTCGACCAGATAAGCGATACCAATCAAAGTGACAATGTGGAACGAGACAAGGACGATTGATTTTCTCGTCATACCAGAGCTGGCACACGAAGTTCTCTTGGGAATGAACTTTCTGAATAAAAGCGAAACAAAGGTGGAATGTTGTGTACACGCAGTGAGTGAATTGCCCTTTGGGATAACGAGCAACTCAACGCAAAGATGGTAACAAAGGCTAGGGGTGACGATACGAAGATGGACGAAGAGGCGTGGCTGTTCCTATATAGAGAGCAGGCCTTATTCGATCGGACCGGAACCAGCAATATCACCACACACCGCATCCGCATGAAGTATGATAAATTCTGATAACAATGATATTTTCCCCGTAACTCTGCAATGCTCGCAGTCATTGATGAAGAAGTCAACGAACTAATCGCAAAAAGCTATTTCTGGTTTGGCAGCAATGTTGTGCAATGGTCTGTGGTCATCGGCAGAGTATCTTTGTGTATAGGTATACCTAGATTTTACAAACTTCACTCGCGGGGTATATTCGATCTCGGAAAGCTATAAGTCGCAGAGGCTAATTCTAGCAGACGTCACTCGCGATGTATAAGCGGAATATATGTGGTCGTGGAGGGCTATCAGCTACAGAGTTTAATCCTAGCAAACGTATTTAGCGGAATAAATGCGGTCGCGGGGAGCTATCAGCCCCAGAGAATAATCCTAGCATGCTTCACTCGCGGAGTATATGCGGTCGCGGGGACCTATCAGTCACAGGGGCTAGTCCTAGTAAGCGGTATTCGCGGACTCCATGCGGGAACTTATCAGCCACAGTGGCTAATCCTAGTAAGCTGCACTGGCGGAACTTTGCCTACGAGAAGGAATTATTAGCTACATCACACAACTCGATTTAACCAGCGGATAACTTATTTGGACCAGTGTCCAATCGTGACTAAACGAATTGTCATTGCGTCACAGCAAATTGGAGATATGGTAATTTGTTGGCAAAAAGATCATTGGATTGATCAATCGTTGGCGAGGTCAATCGTTGGTGTCTAAGGTCATGACTCCAGGCACTTATTTGCATCAAGGTTATGGTGCGGTCACTTGTTCGCGTGATAGGTCATCTTTTCCAAGACTATACATAAATCCAAAATGTTTTGTTTAAACTAAATAACCTTTATGGTAATATTAAACTAAATTACATTCATGATATTACTACACAATATTAAAAAAATAAGTACATTTTGAGTTCCTAAACTGAAAGACAAAACTTTCACAACGCCATAAACCTGATAATTTCTATCAACGAGTAGAAAAAGGCATGGGCGCAGTTGATAGGGGGATAATACAACAACAAAATACATAGTTTGAATAAACTGCTCACTGCAAATTTCTACATATACATATTGGAAATTTCTCTCAAAATTACCATGCAATGCATATGATTCATAGGGGACTTTTCAAATTGTGTATGTTTATAGGCAAGAATTTGACACAGCCAAGCGGACTGATGAGATTTCGCAGTAGAAATCGAAACACTTGTGTATCCGTTGCTCTTCACTATAATGTTCCAAGTTGTTGCAAATAATTTTCTCCCTTCACATTGTTTATCATGTAAAATGACCACTAAGCCTGCTAAAAATGCATTACTAAGTACATTTTATTTTGAATAAAAAGTAGTTACAGCTCATTGAGTATCGTCATTTAGATGTGTTTTAGAGTTACTCTCCCATTTTTGGTTACCCGCACTTGATACCGCCTCGGGCTGCACAGGCTAGAGAGGCATTTCTCTTTTTCCACCAGCTCAGTTTAGTTAGCACCTTCCCACAAAGCGTGTCGCCTAAAAGATTTGATTTGCACTGCATCCAAGGAAGTATTGGTTGGTATGGTGGCAATGGTAGCCATTATATATTATATATATTGACCATTATGTTTTTCTACCCCCTGGTCTGGCCTAGTCAGTGGTTGTTTATTCATGCAAAACCGGAGATATCCGTTTGAGCAAATGTGGCTGCTTTAGTGAAGGTATGCACTGTGCGACACATACCCTGGCAACTTCCACCTCTAAACCTTCCTCGTCGCTGACGGGATCTAACGCATCAGGCCAATCATCCTGCGACGTACTTCTAATTAGTAGAATGTCGTATACATCATGGTTGTACATATCCTCAGTGGCTGTATTGTCACTTCGAGTAAAACTGGACGGTGCAAATGAATATGGTGAATATGGAATATATGGTTCTACTGCCATGTGGTAGTTTTGATTTCTCCAGTTGGGGAGGACACCTTCGAGTTCATAGCATGCCGTATTGGGTTGCCATCCGCCTTGCCATGGAAAGTATGTGGTCATCGTGGCTGTATCGGCTTGCTTTGGACCATTCGCTCAGCGTCTGTTCGCAGTGTTTAACCCACTTTGTCCTTGTGTTCGGTGCGTTTTCATACTGTAGTAGCTGTGCCTGCCATTGTTTGACGGCCAGTGATCACACTGGTGATCGTCTTAAGCTTTTGTTTTTTATGATGTAATGAATATCTTATCTACGTTGCTCGCGCTCAATAACTTGCGTGCGCGCTGGTACTTGGGTGCTCGCTATTGACTCTAGATGCCTTGGTGAGCTAACTCTGCGAGAGAGAGCACGCAATGCTGATGCATGAGGTCGTTTCTCTACTGTGTAGGTTGACGCAGTTGCAGGAACCGAGTTACGTGGGCATGGTGGAATCTGTGGTGCACAATTCAATGCCGTTCTGCTCTTCGGTGAAGTCATCTATTTAATGGTGCCTGACTGGCTCGATTGCCGTGGTGAGTCTGTAGAATCAGTTGCACGGCCGTGTTTCGACGATGTGCTTGACAGCGGTATGACAGCCCGTTACTTGGGACGCTGGGGCATAGGAGCTTCGTTGACAGACCTACACACTTCGATCGCCGTGAGTCCTGCTTTTAACACCCGGTTTGCGTCTGCCATTTTCTGCGCATATACTTTGCCATTCAAGTTAAAATTATCTGAGAATTATAAGAATGATAGATAGAGTACGGAATATGAGTTTGAAGAAGAAGTCAATCTTTCAGTTAGCATTCAGTAGTCGTAATTGCTCGTATCGTCTTAGTCCTGTTGATACGGTTTAAGTTCTTTAACGTGAGCTGTTCGTGCAAATTTCCCGGTATTTGACTTTAGTTGAACGATAACTGGAGACGAGAATGAAGTGTCCCGGTATAGCCTTTCGAAGCAAGGAGCCAACATTGCTGCAAAGTTATCAACTGCTTTTGATAAATTATTTTGTTAAAGCCAGACTAGTTCTTTCAGCTCTGGATTCCAATTGCGTTTGTCAACGTTAAAATACTGTGCCTGCGCATAGCAGAACGGCCTCAAGCGTTTGGGATGTTTGACAACGTTTTCCCTGAGACTTGTTGTTTTGCTAATTTGTGTCGTTGACATATACTGCATGTTTTGACATATTTAGCCACATCCCTAAAAATACCTGGTCAGTGGTACTTGTTGCTAACTCTAAGTATGGTTTAACGTATTCCCAGGTGACCAGCTGTTGGAACGTCCAGGCAAACATAATTTCCAAGCCAAATATTACTCTTTTTATGTTTTGTGGCAGAAATTCCGGTATATGTTTCCGTTTTGCATTACGTAGTCTGATTATTTTTATTGGGTGTTCTGTACGTTGCCGTTTCTTGATCCAAATGCATTGTGGTATCGTACCTTCAGTTTTGATACACGCTGTCGTCTGAGAATTTCTAGATACTACGTCGGCAACTGTGTTTAATTTACCACTTCGGTCTCTAGGTAATCGCTGTAAGTTATTCGTATAGTTTCTTAAGGTTCCATACATTCGGACAGTACTGGGGCTATGTTGCTCGTCGGTCTATAAATATAGTTTGCAAATTTAATGACTGTCCAAACGTTCATTTCGAATTGCTAAATGATAGAAACACCAAATTTGGTAAACCTTACATTAATTCTTATAAAATATTAAAGTTTGGTCAAGTTCGGACCACTAAAATGTTATCCACGACACAAATCTGCCCCATCCTGTTTCCCCTTCTTGTAGGTAGAGAAGGGCCCTCTTCTGCCCTCCTTTCTGGATTTTTGGTATGAAAAAAGTGTTATTTTAGCTAAAAAATTCAATTTTATGTTTAACTTAAGCCGACCTTGAATATGCATTGGATAGAACAATTTCATTCATCTACGAAGAAATGAAGATTTGATTTGGCGGTGCTTTGACACTGTTATCTGAGAAATCTTGACAAACGTTACCAGTCATTCCTAGATCTACTATTGGCGTTAAAACAAACTTCAATACTTGAATTGTGTAGAAAAATTTAACAACACTCACTCTAAAAATAAACGTTCGCATTCAATTATAAAATGATCTTTCAGCAGCTGAATTTTCAAAACAATTGTTGAAAATTGGTACCCACATCCAAACGAGTTTTGCCGTTTCACTCAATCAAAAATAAGGAACTGCCTAATAACATTTTTCCAAGCATAGCACAACAGTACAAAAACCATGGTTGCTTAAGCGAGCAAACAATACTGGTCGGAAAGAACAAAGATGTCAATAAACTTAATAAAACAATTTTAAAAGAAATAAAAGGTCCATTACTCCATACCAGACAGACCATTTGCAGTATTTGTTTACACGGGCTAAACCATCGCTCGTGTAAACAAAAAAAAATTGTTGTGGTTTAAGTTTGAAGAGAAGCTGTTGAAAATATCGTATATTTCATAAAGCATTGTTAATATGGCAACTCTGACATGCTCTCCCATGTATAACATCATTTGCATGTGATCTCCCAAGCGGTTGAATTGGTATTGCCTGATGGAAATCAGGATATATATCATAAATGATTGATTTATTTATTTATTTACTCTTACGTCTATGAACAGTAAGTTCTTACAAACAAATATCTTAACCTAATATAACAAACAAAGGAATATATGTATGTATATAATAATAGTTCACAATTAGTGCCTACAGATATAATACATTTTTAGTTGATTTTTTACAAAATATCTATTTGAGCTAAACTCAAATCGCACATTCTGAGGTAACAAATTATATAAATGTAGCGCTCTACTTATAGGCTCAGCACTTGCATAAGTAGTTCTATGAAATCTGTTATTAAATGGCAAAAAATTGCGTAAATCTCTAGTAGGAGTATTAAAAGAAACCAGTTGTAATAGAGCTGGGCAATCAATAGTACCCACAACTAGATCATTAATGAAAATCAAAGCTACAATTAAACTACGATCTTCAAGGGTAGATAGATGCAAAAGTCGACAACTACTAATGTAAGGTGGCATCGGATTAGCAAAATTTAAGGGCGTGAGTACAAATTTCAAAAACTTTTTTTGAATGCGCTCAAGTCTATATGAACCGCAGTGGAAGGATTCCATATAAACGAAGCATACTCCAACTTAGACCGAACAAAGGTGGAGTAAAGAAGAAGCCGAGTATAAGGATCAGTAAACTGTAATGCATGACGTCTAACAAATGCCATCATCGCAAATGCTTTTGGAACAATGTAATCTAGATGTTTATTAAAATGAAAGCCGGACTCGAACATGACCCCAAGATCTAAAATTTCAAACTTGATTTTTAGTATCCCGTTAGTTATCGAAAAAGATATAGAGAGGGATGACAATCGCTTACTGTAAGTGACATGAAAATACTTTTTCAAATTAAGAAAAAGTACATTTTTAGAACACCACGAAACAATATTATTAATGTCCTTTTGCAAATCAATGCAGTCAGACAAATCATTGATGGCTTTGAATACTTTCAAATCATCAGCATATAATAGATATTCAGAGTTTTGGAAGCAATTTCTAATATCATTAATAAATAAAATAAATAATAAAGGGCCTAGAATACTTCCCTGAGGAAGTCCAGAAGTAGCCACATAATTCTTTGAACGGGTACCATTAACTATAACAGAGTACACTCGATCACAAAGGTAGGAATGAAGCCATTTCAAAAACGACGAATGAATGCCAAGTTTGCAAAGCTTTTTTAAAAGTGCACTATGACAGACTTTATCGAAAGCTTTGTTAAAATCAGTATAGATAACATCTACCTGGCATCTTTGTTCAAAAGCATTTATGACAAAATTATAAAATACAGCTAAATTACTAACTGTAGATCTGCCAGGCATAAACCCATGCTGGTCAAAGTCAATGTAAGATTTGACAAGAAAGAATAATTGTTTAAAAACGATTCTTTCGAAAACCTTTGATATATTTCATAGCTTAGAAATTGCTTTGTAATTGGAAATGTCATTTTTCTTACCATCTTTGAATCAAGAATATCAGCATCATGCCAGTCTACATTAGGTTCAAAGTTCGAACTAAAAAACGTTGAGAAGAGATCACCAATCTCTGACTCAAAGCTTGAAGTAACACTACCAAGGAACATAGAATTGGGGATATTGGATGAAGACTGCTTTGACTTTACAAAACTCCAAAACAATTTAGGATTATTTTTTATACCTTGTTCCATATTTAAAATGTACTGGTTATAAAGGAATTTGTTTAAGAAATTAAACTGACGTTAATAATGCAAGTATCTTTCTTTGCTTAAAATGCACCCAGTATTGAGATGCCGCTTATAGAACTTATTACGCAAATTTTTAATTTTCTTCAATCCAGCAGTGTACCACGGAAGTTTAAATACTGGATTTTTTTTTTAAAGGTACTAACTGAGATATAATATTTAATAAAATTGTTAAAAATGACAATAACGCACAAATGTTCTGGACTCGTAAGATTAGAATGTATATGCGAAATATTTTACATATGCATGTTGTAGACTTCATAAGAGCTGTTAGGCGTGATATACGAAACACAAAAAAATATCTTTTCCGATGTACCAATTACACCAACAGCCAATTGGTCCAATAGAGATCCATCGTTGAACAAGGCAACAAGTTCACAGCAAAGATAACGTCTAACAGCTACCATAACACAACCTCCTCTCGAGCGCTGAGTCGCAACAGCATCTCTATCTTTACGAAAGACATGGAAATGCTTGGTGTCGAAATATTCTTCATCAAAGAAATCTGTGTTGAGCCAAGTCTCAACTAGCACTATGACATCGAAATCAGAATTTGACGTAGCTATGAAAATTTGTTGCGATTTCGTTCGCATACCGCATATATTCTGATAATAAACGCGCAAGTATGAATTTGTGTTTGAATGAGGCGCATTTATATATGTTTGAAGCCTCTGCATATTAAAAGTTTGAATTTCACCAGCAGACAATCCATGTAAAGCACTGGCGCCAGGGGCGGTGATTAGCAGTTTTTTTGAAGAAGGTGAAATCGCAACAACAAGCTCCTGTTCATGTCCAATCGGTGTTGAAGTACGCGGTTGAAGTGTAGCAGCAGAGTTTATTGGTGTAATATCAGCAATAGATTTAGGTTTAGGCTTTTTAATAAACACCTTGACTGACAAAGGCCAAAATCCATTGTTGAAGACGGTAGAGTAGAGTGAATCAGGAACACCCAATTTAAAGTTAACAAATTTTAGTGTCTTCACATCTATATCACGCTTCACAAGTTTAGCGCATGATAGGGTATTGACAGACACTTTTAATTTGTCAGAAACAAATTTCAGCAACGCCTCTGGCCTCAGAAAGCGGTGAAAATTTGCCTACGTGTAAAAATTTGTTGTTGTGCATAACATTTAAATCGGAACAGCTAGGCGCCACACTAACAATGCGCTTGTTTTTATTTGCGCGCTTCCTTTTCGGCTTTCTACGTACCGATGCAGTGTTGATGACCTCAGCTGGTGCAGTTATCTTTTCATTGCATAATTGAGCACCAGCAATTATCTTTCATTTTAAATTGATCGACTTTTTCTGAGCATTGATTTGATCAATATCAGAAGTTTTAATGCACTTCATTTCAAATTTGGCGCATAATTTTTCGAGTAGCACAACTCGTTCAGTCAATGCATTAATTTTACTGTGCGAATCATTCGCCACTACACAGTAATCACATTGCCATAAAATATTTGGTGAATTCGTTATAAGCTTAATAGCATTAAGCGATAAGTCCACACAGTGTAGATGAAACACGCGACCTCACATAGCCGAACACCGCACAGCATCAAAATTTCGAAGCTGAGTATTCGAAACTGCCGTTTTGCATTGAACGCAATAATGGAACACGGACATGATAAAGACGTCGGATCGCAATGAATGCTAACTGATAAATTATCGTACCATGGCTGAATGATGCCCATACCACGTAAGCAAAGGGGTAATGCCTCGAAGCTTCTCAGTCTATCGCTTGTGAAAGCCAAAATTTTCCGAACATTCCTTTCTCATAGAATATAATGTAGACATGAACCCCTACAATACAAGGTATGCGAAGCGGTAATGTCTCCAAACTGTAGCCAGTCATCAGCGAGAAAAAAATCTAAAACTCGTCGTGTGGTAGTTTATAAATACATTTATTTCTTTTTGTTTTTATTGTAACTAAATTAAGTTTGACATGTGCTTTTGATAAATTCATCAGTTTCGCAGGTATTGCTGGTGATTACGGACGTCAACTCATGTAAGTAAAAAGTGTTACAATTATTATTTCAAGTAAAAAAAATTTATAATGCCTAAAATAAGTGGAAGGTATTTGCAACGACTTATTAAAAAAGAAAAGGAGATACAGAATATTAAAAAATATTGAAAAACGACAAGTAACAAATTCGAAATGCGGTGATAGATAAATATTACTAGAAGCGTACTGACCTAATAAATTAATTTTATACGACACATTTTATGAAATTGCTCACTGTTAAAGGAGATTGCAACATATATAAGTAAAAAAATAGCAAAACTATTCAATTCAATTTGTAAATAAATATGAAATACTATTATATAATCCAAAAAAGGTCCAACTCACACTATTTTGTTTGCTTTCGTTCTTAAAAAGTGACAGCGATGAAAGAAGTACATAAAATAATAAATATTGGCGAAATGTTTTCATGATAAGCTATATTTCATATATGTATAACCGTTTAACGAACATATATTTTTTTTAATATTCATAAAATGTTTTCATAAGTCACATCATTGTATAAACGTACTATTTAATTGCGGTTTCAGATCTGGCAGCTTTCGTATATTGTAATATGATGTACTTTCTCCGTCTGTACAGATTTAGTTTACCTTGGGAAATAATTGAGTCTCTACTTCTATTAGTGTGAGCATAGCAGTGCGTTAACTTAAAGCATTCACTGTGATTGGTTTTGTTTTTCGAAAATTGAAGTTAAGCGCGTTTGCATCTATTTTGTAGTATTATTGTCTCGATTATATATTGTAATAGTAGAAATCGAATTTATTTTGGATGAGCGTCTATTGACGCATGCATTTTTGCAATGAATGAAACACTTGAAAATGACGCTTGGAAAGACTCCTTTGATAAACTCCTTGAACCATTGCCGTAAGTAAAAGCATGTTTATATATACATGTATATATATATACATTATAAAGACAAAATATTATTAATATTTATAGATTGTTGCGCCAATTAAACATGATAAAAAAAGACGTGCGCGTTTCATTCAACAACGATTCAAGTATAGAAAACAGTGATTTTGGTCGTATTAACGATAGTATATCGCCTACGCCGGCTTCACTATCAAGGAATTATATAGACTCGACGAACAGTTTAGTAAAAACTGCAAAGCGCAGGCACGTCGATTCAATTTCAACGCCTTTGGCTAATCGCTTGACAGTGAATCCGTTTAGATGCCCAATATCTCCAATTGGCGAGTGGAAGTGTACTTCAATTGTAAACGGAATTTCCGAGGAGGTTTCTGTTAACAATGGCTTTGAAGCTACAGCAATAAACGATGTAGAGATTTCGGGTAAGTAACAATACTAATTTGAAAAGGTTGCTTAATGAGCTTACCGTAATCTGCTTCTTTTTTCAGGCAGTGGCAATAAAGAATTATTTATCAATGCTAAAGAAAATGAACACCCGCCTAAACAGAAAAAAAGAGTTTGTTTCAATACTTTAACAGACTCCAATCCTAATTATGAAGATGCAAACAAAAAATTTGAACTTATTATCAATAAAGAAAAACAGAAAATAGCTCGATCAACACTGACATTACTTCCTGGCAAATGGCGCAGATCGGTCAGTAATTGGCGTCACACACAACAAATAGAACTGGAAACGAGGCACAGTACACATGCAAATAACAAGCAAACAGAATTATCGGATTCAATAGTGTTCGTCGCCAAATATCCATTTGCAGGAAAGCGTAAATCGTTGTTCATTAAATCCGAGCGCATTTCTAACGAAAACCAACAATCTTTAGCACACGAAACTTCTCAACTGTCATTCAGAAAACAGGTTTTAAAAAGATGCGGACAAGGTAGGGCTATCAATTTTGTTAAGGCGTATCCACAATCGAAAATGGAAAATTGTATAAAAATTGGAGAAGGAGCTTATGGCGAAGTTTTTTTGAATCGGCGTTCAGATAACATGGATGCCGTATTAAAAATTATACCTATCGAGGGATCTTTGATAGTCAACGGAGAAGAGCAAAAAACATTTGAACAGATCCTTCCTGAAATTATTATTTCGAAAGAACTAAGTGGATTAAAAGACATCGATAACAAAGCCAATTCAACCAACGGTTTTATTCCACTAAATAAGGTATATTATTATGAGTGTTTAGACAGGTTAAGACAGTGTCAGTTAACTGGCACACTTATCGCATTCCATAAAAATGAGTTTCAAAAACTATAAACTTTAACTAAAAGTGAGAGCACACTCAACGAAATCTGTTAAAAATTCGGATTCTTGCCAGATATCTGGACTTTGTGAAGCTACCTTTGTTCGTAAAGTAAGATTTATAAATTATAAATAGTATTACATAAATCCACTATATTGGCAACTGAAGCCTAGCCTATATTAAGAGACAGAGGATTCAGCATTGTTTTGTTAGTAGTAGGAATACTGATAATGACGATGGCGTTTAGTATTGCAAAACTTTTAAGCGATCGATACCTCAAATTGTTATAGATATGTACATTTTTATACAATATTACCAAAATTTAATTGGAATCTTCTTTTTATACACTAATTCGAAAACAATTTTATTTTAAAAGTTGTTTAAAATTAAACATTTTATATACAATATATTGTATATATTGAAAATATGTTTAATGAGTAGTTGCTGCGTTCATCACGAATATTTATACTCTGTGTGAAGAATATATACAGAAAAAACCATCATATTTTTACAAACAATTAATTCTTTAATACTTTTCACACACGCTCATAAATATTTCTTTTCTTATAAGTCTTCAGCTCAGCAAATAAAAACTTACCTATTTATCCAAATGTTTAGCATTAGGCCTTTAGTAGCCTTAGTCTGTATTTCAAGAAAATATTTGCACTATAACACCCTTCTAAGTAAACTTTGCGTACTGAGTTGGACACCCTAAAATAATGCTGGCTTTACGAAGTCACCATATTAATTTTTTACCCTGCCTTAAGCATCTAAAGACTTGTCGATATATGTATGTTCGTCGTTCCATCCGTCATTCATATGTGGGAACAACGAAAGCTCAAAAACTATAGCAGCGAGAGTCTTTGGTGTACTCACGACAGGAGCATTCTAACATGTTAGTAAGATTGGATGAAAACTGAGAGAATAGTTACTGTATATACAAACTGAAAGAAAGACATTGCTTTATAATGTTTTTGACCTGATCACGAATATATTTAATATGTCTCTGACGACTCCTTGCGAGTTTCAAACTTCGTAACAAAACACTTTAAGTTTATTATTAACGATAATTTTTTTAACTCATTTTAAATACATTTTTAGGTATCATTAGTTAAGGGACTATATCCAGACTATTTAATAAAACTATGGGAAAAATATGACGAAGAGAAATCATCTGAAAATGATCACCCAGAAAAATTCGACGCATCCCAACTATATATTGTACTTGAGTTACAGTTCGGTGGTAGAGATTTAGCTACGTTTGAATTCGCATCTGCAGAACAATCCTATTATTCACTTTTACAAGTAAGTCTGTATAGATTTAAACTATTACTTATTATATTCAATATTATTCATTGTATTCACTCATTATTAAACTGATTTCTGTATTCAGATCATTCTAACGCTGGCCGTTGGAGAAGAAGCATTCCAATTTGAACACCGCGACTTGCATTGGGGTAATGTGCTGATTACTGGCAGCAATGAAGACATCGTTAAATTTATACTTAACAATAGGGCCATTACTGTGCCTACAAAGGGCACGAAAATATCTATCATTGACTATACATTATCTAGGCTAACATTTAATGATTGTTGTCTATACAATGATTTATCTAAGGACGAGGAGCTGTTTGCGGCCGATGGAGATTATCAGTATGACATTTACCGTATGATGCGTGATGAGCTAAAGTAAGTTATGGCATTTGCGACCTGTTTCTTTTGATATCATGTTTTTATATTCTTCACATTTTTTTCACATTTCACTTTTGTAACACAAAATAATAGCATCTTGCAAAAAAGCCGGCAAAACCCTTTCCAATTATGTGAATGCTTTAGTCTTCAGAGAAACAGAATATTTATGTGTCCACAGTTGTTGGTTGGTTGGTTCAAAAATGTACATGTGTCCATTCCATACAAAGACCTGTAGTTATAGCAGCTTGGTTAAC
Organism: Leucophenga maculata; assembly: GCA_035044805.1. Lineage (NCBI taxonomy): Eukaryota > Metazoa > Arthropoda > Insecta > Diptera > Drosophilidae > Leucophenga > Leucophenga maculata. The sequence goes on from JAWNNP010001185.1 coordinate 147,394, forward strand.
ATGGTTCCGATTATCAAATGTACACGATGTAATAGTAATTGCGATTATTTAATTGGAGTTGAATTTTATTCTTTACTATCTGAACCCCGCTCGCTACGATAAGTAAAGCCAAAATGTTCACACTTGTCAACTGGATCTTTCTTTCCCCGATCCCATTACCATGTATACCAATTTTCATCGCTGTACCACAAATAGGTGCAAAGAAATGACCAACGGCGGTGCATCGCCCACTCCACTTTCGACCTATCTTAAAAAAAAATGTCACCCGATGCTATTAACGTATGTACATATATACTTTTTCGAATCTCCGAAAATTTTAAATTCGAAAAGCTTCCAATATCAGCTACAATATCTACGTTAAAATAATTGAAATGCATCCTTCAATAAATTTTATGAAATATTTCACGTTCCTTTTATAAGTTTTTAAGTTTTATTAATAACCTCCACTTTTTCTCTCAAAATTTCATACATATATACCTCCACTATATCTCATCAAAAGTAATTTCAAAAAGTTTTATTTTGTAGAACTGAGTTATTCATAAATCTTAATTTAAAACTGATTGCATTCATTTGTGTGAGTATTAGACCAATGTTCAAGGGCGTATCCGGGGGGAAGATGTTAGCTTTGCTACACATTGCATTTGATTGAAAGTTGCACGATCGTAAAACACAAGCTGCAGATTCATTAATTTTTGAAAGCTCAGCAATTCTTCGTCTCTTAGTTCTGTTTGATGACTCACTAAAGTCTACTTTCGGACGTCCACGTTTAGCAGCCTTGATCTTTTTTTGAGGCTTACTAGGAGTGCGTTTGATTAAAATTGTTTCCTTTTCGTTAAGCCAATTAGATATATTGTGTCCAAAACGAAGCAATTTCTTTGCAAATGTATCCAATACATTTCGTTAACACGCTCATCTCGGACACGTAGCCAATGTTTTCAATTGGTGCCGATTGCTGTACACCAATAATTGAATATGTACAAGCGAGTGAAGAAACATTGAGAAGAGTCACCTACCAAAATTAAATTAATAAAGAAAT
>JAWNNP010001187.1:0-93307 GCA_035044805.1 Leucophenga maculata
AAGTTTGGATAGGCAGGATAGTAGGCTTATGGGTCTATTCGACTATTCGATGAGGTCAAAATTGTTCAGCGCAAAAAATACCAGCGGTTGTATTAGCCTGGACTCCTTATTCATCACACATGGTCCACATGGGGTGTCCAAATTTGATTGGTGGTCGACGAAATGGAGTACGATAGGGCACGCTTTGGATGGACAAGATGTGGAGAGATCTCTCCACATCTCGCCCATCAGCGCGAGCAGGATTATAGCGTTTATATCTTCGTGCGTCCATGATCTAAAAACATTTGTTGGACAAATTAAGTAAATATATAGTACATTTTTTAAGTAAATTTATTAAAATATGTAAATGTGTACAACATAGCGACGAAATCGCACAGTATTCATATTAAGCATGAAAGATGTACATCAAAATATTGTATATGACCCCAAATATTCGTAAGCAGGAGTTGCCACCAGATGATCAGAGATTGACTCCGATTCTATTTACTAGTTCTGCGTCATCATTCATTTTCGGTTTGTCTCCTTGTCTCCTGTAATGTGAATATTTCAATATTTTGAACGCTTTATTCAATTATTTCGTACCTGGAGGGTGAAGTTTTCTTTTGTGCCACATGAAACCTCGAGTCTGAGCGTTGAATGGTATATTTTTTGGCCATGTAGAGTTTTTCAAAGTAGGAAGAATTAGCGTTGCGGATAATAAACAATAAATGGTTTTATGTGTTATGTAACCTATTCTCGGATACAACCGTATGTACAGACCGAAACGTCATTATGGCTACATTACGATTAATCTTAAGAGGGTCGTTTTACAAGTGTGTTACTTAAATTTTATTATGCAGAATATACCATAAAACGTTTATACAGGTGCAGGGTGTTTAAAATCATAAGCGTAAAAGATAGAGAACACTCAAGTCAACAAACGACGAAATGAGAAAAGAAAGTCCGCCGTTAAATTTAAACAAATAAACAGAATATAAAGCCAACGGCAAGGCGAAATGCGAAAATAGAAATGTACTCAAAGCCCAAAAGTATGCAAACGCATGAGGAGACAAAATTCAAATTGCGGATTTCGCAGAGCAGCCGTAAAATCAACAGACACACACACACACACACACACATACAGTATTACACAGAAGAACGGAAACCGGTGTTGAAAAGAGTGCACAGCGAGGGGAGCAGTATTAGTTCTAACCTGAGTAACACTTTTAAAGTGGAATAAAACGCGGAGAACGTGCCTAGAAAACGTAGACAAAAATACACAAGCATTATTATGCACACACTTTAAGGCAGCGGAACAAATAAAAAGACGAACAGACAGACAGATAGCCAAACTAACAAACAAACAAACAAACAGAGAGACAAACAGATAAAGATACGAATCCGAGGCATGACAAAGCGATGCTAAGTATGCTTCTGGGTCAAAGACAGCCAGACGGATACACTTTCACTCAGCGTAAGTGAAAGTAAGCGCGTAACACACACGCACACACACGCACACACACACACATACACACGCGCTCTGTCGTGTGGCCCAAAAACTTACATAATTTAAATGTAGATTTGCGGTTGATATCGCCTAAAGATATGCTACACAAATATAAACCACTTTATGTGTCGTATGCCTCCATCCACATACTTACACGTACATATGTATGTGTTTATTTATGCTTTTCTAGCTTCGTCTAACCATCTGTTTGCGCTGGGATGTGTGTGTGTGTGTGTATGTGTTAACATTTACATTGGAGTACATGACACGTTTTGATGTTGTTTGTTCTGTCGATAATGAGCGACCATATGATCGTGTTTCGCTCTGGCTTTATTATTTCGTCTGCTATGAACTAAATATAAACTTGGATACATACAGATATGTGTGCACAAGGTTGGATTAAATACAAGTTAATCATTGCCATTTGGCATTGCGAAATGTTTATTCTGAGGTGGCACAAATGGGGTAGAGTTTAAATTAGTTGGTCAAATAATGAAACATTTACTTCGGACTTTTTTTTATTTAGCAAGGTACACCGCATTATCTTAAATTCTTTTATAACCTAAGTATCCAAAAATTCAGCCACCAATATGGGCGCCGGCTCAATTATAACTTAAGCATAAGACATTAATATTTATAAATTAAATACCGAGTTTTAGAGTTAATAATTTTAAATTATCCGAGATAGAATACTAAATTATCGAATTTTAAGTTATCCGAGATCGAGGAGTTCGCTGAATAAGGTAAAGACTGACAGTTAGCCTATAGGCCAAACGGTTTCTGTGTTGTAGAAGTCTGCCATTGTATCGGCTGGAACGGAAATTCGGCTGTTATATAGGTCCCTGTATACCATTGTGTTCTTAACGAACCATTCGCAGCCAGTGAACACTCTCAATATTGGGCGATCTGTGTGAGCTTGATCTGGCTATCGCACGCCAGCCCCCATATTTGGCAGCCATATCTCCAAATTGGCGCTAAGATTTGATTACTCAGCGTCAATTTGTTATAAAGTCTAAGCAGGCAATAGTATTTGCCCACAGCAGCTCGAATGCGAGTTCTTAAGACCCTAATATGGGCTGCAAATGTTAACCTTCTATCATGGGTAATGCCTAGGTATTTGTTGTGATTCGACTGCTGGACGGGCACATCATCAACTATCGCTGCCGGCGGAGTTTGGCGTTTCAGCGTAAAACAGACAGACACAGACTTATGGCTGTTTATGCATATTATCCAGCATCTGGCCCATTGTGCAAACATAACGGCGTACTCTTGGATGCCGTCCGCTGTATCAAACTCACATGTTGCTCTATAAGTGACACAAACATCATCCGCCAATGTGGCCAGCATCATGCAATGTGGATCACTGACCCAATTTATGTTTGGCTGCGGCATATCAGTTGTATATAACGAGTACAGCAGCGGTCCAAGTACGCTTCCTTGTGGTACACCGACATTTACGGCGTACCGCAGAGATATTGCTGAGTGGAATCGCACCGCAAACTGCCTTCCCAAAAGGTATGACCGTAGTAGACCAATGTAGTGTCCAGGCAGTGTGTTCTCGATCTTCACCAATAGTCCAAAGTGTCACACTCTATCAAACGCTTTTCTTATGTCTAGAAATGGTGCATTGCAATACTCCTTATTTTCAAATCCTTGCAATATTTGCTCTATTATACGATGCAGTTGCTCAATAGTGCTATGTCCAGCTCGAAACCTAAACTGATGTTCAATTATACCCTTCGTCTTAGTCTTTCAAGCACCATCAAGATCAAAGGGGGGGACTAATTGGCCTATGGGACGCAGGAGCTCTTTCTGGCTTACCAGTTTTGTGAATCATGGAAATTAATCCAAACTTCCACTGCGCTGGAAAGCACAATAAGACTAAAAATTAATGCGATAAAGAGCATTGCGTGTCATGGTAATGCTTTCAAGGTAACATAGCATATATCATCGTACCCAGGCGCTCTATTCAACTTTTGGCGTCCAATTACCTCAGTAATATCATTTGGGGCAAAAGACATGATGGGCAAGCGATTGTTGTAGTGTCTCCTGAGTTTCGAGTTCCTCCTGCTGACTGGTCAAAAGGCATGAAGCGTTCAGATAAATGTCTGTTTTGTGTATTTTTTACCAAACTCCATTAGCATCTGCTAGAGGCGCCTTCCTGGTGCACCTCCTTTTGATAGCGCGCGTTACTTTCCACAGTCTGCTAGCAAGCCTTGCGTCAAACCGAGCCGCTTTGTTATCACACAACGCACGCCTGAGAATCATCTGGGCATTGCTGCAAGCTGCCTTGTCCAGCGGGTGCCGAGATCTCATACACCTAGTACGGAGTCGTCTTTTTTCGGAGTATTCTCACTTGTAAGTGGAATACTTGTTGCAACTATTGGCTTAAGAGGTTTGTGCGTAGCTATTGTTACTGCAATCTTTATTTTGCCAACAAATACCTTATTTCCATATTAAGGAGCATTGTATTGATCCAGCAGCGACTAAAACGTCTGCAAGTTCGAGTGCTTGGATATAAGATGCTTCACTACAGGATATTCCATTGCAGCGGCATTTAGCGTGATGATGAGTGGCAAATGATCGAAGCTAAGCTTAACGACCGATCGAATATTAGTATGGATGCCTAAAATAGGTCGCGTTAAGCCAAAGTTCAAGCAACTTGGAGCATCTGTTCTGCCATATGGGTACCTCGTTACACCTCCTGTGAGTAGTGTATTAATTTGCGGATTAGATCCACTAATGCATTGCCTCTTTGGTTGTTCCTGCCTCCTCTCCACAAGCAGTGTGTTGAATTCCAGTTACCTGCAACTAAGCAATTGAAGTCATGATACACCAAAATGTCTCAAAGCTACTCTGTTGTCCAAAGAAATCTTGGAGGATAGTAAACCGCTCCATAATTAATCACTCCAAGTGGAGTGTTAATGGCAGCAGATTCCATCTGGAACTTCTCAGTAGCCACAGGTCTTAGCGGAAAGTGCAGGAAAGAGAGGTTTCAGGCAGGGTTGCGTTGTCGTGCGATTTTTTCAATCTTCTGATGGAACACATCCTACGCAAGTGCCCGTACATACAGAATATGTCGTGCTCGAACTTCCAAAAGGAAGTGATGCTGCTCGTTTACGCCGACCTCGAAAGACGAAAATAAAAATCCATTAGATGCTGATACTCCCGGTCCTATTGTATGGCGCAGAGGCATGGACCGTGATTGAGTCAGATGAAACAGTCATCTATCAGTTTGAAAAGAACCAATGTACCGAATTTTTAAATAAAACGAAGAGGGTACTGAAGAGGGTGATGTAAAAAACTGTACTTGAGTTAGTTCTGCTTTGGAGAATGAATACGTTGGACTTGAAGAAATAGTTTAGATTTTAGGGAAAAAAGGCCGCCATTGACTAAGATGTTTTAAGTTGACGACTATGTTGCCACTTCGATGCCGCAGTAGAATAAAGAATGCCGATATGCTGCGGTGATGAATATTTTTTGGTAGATGTACGGTGTGCTAAAGGTAGCGCGGAGTGAAACTGCTTTTGGACAGATTTCGAGTCAAAACACGATTATATTGATAAGGTTATAAATATTTTATTCGCGGTATAAAAAGAAATGTTTTAATAGAAATTTTGGACGAAAGCGTGTAATAGTTGTAAAAGAATCCAAAACTTCTAACGGACCAAAGCCGTTTTCGTTTAGTAAATAAATCCGAGTTCGACTTAAAGATCGATGACTTTGGACGAAAGGTTTGTCCTTGCAGTAAGCATATCCAAGTTCCAAATTTAAAGATAAGGATATCCGTTAAGAGGGATGTACAACGACAGAATAGACTTAAGTACAGGGTGTGTTTAATGGATATCAGTTACCATTCAAATTTAAAATAATATTACATCTAACAATTGGACAGACGGACCTGTCTATATCTAGTTGACTTTTGTAAGGGTCCAGCTTTTTTGCTTAGGTCTTTGTTTAAATTTAGGTCTTTTTGTAAATTTTTAAGTAATTGGTCAGATCTCATTTTGTTTATTTGTCAAACTAATTTCAACAGTTTGCGGTATAAACCTATCTGGATACAGCAGGTTTTTTCTATTCGATCTGTTATCAGTGCTGCTCATTGCTCTACATTAGCGGTTCTTTTTTTTGGTTACGGAACCCTTTTAGAAAGCGCAATAATTGACGGAAACCTACAATAAAACAAAAATCATTTTAAAACTTGATTCGTACAATTTTGCTAAGCAGTTTCACTTCACAAGTTTGATTATGTAGGTGATGCACATTACTTCTTTTTCTAAATTATTTTGGAGGTCCTACAAGGGTTTCGCGAAACCCTGGAGTTACGTGGAGCACACTTTAAGTATGGCTGCTCTACATCATTCTACGCCTTGCAGTTCATTTAAAGTGGTGGATTTTTTCTGCAAATCATCAAGTTGTTGATGACAGCCTCGATTTAAGGCTCATGTCTATGATATCATAACATGTTACGCTTATCAACTTTATAATCTTTTAGTCTACCCTCGAATTTGTGTGTGCGCTAGCCAAAAATTTGTAGCATACTTTTCAGCACACTAATAAACTTTCAACATTAAAGGAAAACAAAAACAAATTAATGCCTAAAGCTAATCCGTAAAGAAAAAAAATTTGATTTCAATTATTATACACACGCACGCAGACACATACAAAACAAAGAAGTTTTCTTGTCACTGGAAAATTGAAAACTCAAACAGTGCAAATAGTCTAAAGGAAAAAACGGGCTTCAACAGCAAATCGATTGTTCTGAGACTTCATCTGTGCTTCGAATTCGATTGTTTTTCAGCCAATTGCGTTCTTCTGCATGCAAAAAAAAAACAAAAAAAAAAGTAAAAAATGCTTAGATATATCACTAAGGCGCAGTATAGTTGGCCAGCTGAAGGCGACAGAGCTCATAAATCCTTTTATGATTTGCAATGCCAAAGTGGCGTAAAGCTGCAAATATTTGCTTACTTTCCTTCTGCATCTTGCAGTTGTTTTTTTTTTTGTATTGTTTAAACTGCATTTGCTGGCATTGTTTTTTGTCCTTCTTGTTGTTGTTTTTGACACGCACAGTTGTCCTTTTTGTGTTATTATTTCCGTTTCCACTTTCGATTGTGTTTCCGTTCGTTACGTTCCTTTTTCACGGCAATGTTTCAGTTTGTTTGCCATTGTGTTTTGCAGTTCGTAGCATATTTTTTTGCTTTTGTCTCAATGCTTCTCATGCATTTGTTACATGCATTTTTCGTTTACTCTGTATACCCTACATTATAAAATTTTATAAAAATTTGGGAACAGGATACATTGGGTTTGATGAAAGTACTTATATGCCTAAAATTTTGAACAGCTCGATCAGTCGATCAAGTCATATCCGTCCATCCGATCATAAGTCTACCTGTGCAAAGTTTTTTTTGAAAGAAGCCTAGCACAATTTATTGATTAAACTTTTTAGTATGCCTTGGCCAGTATTTTCTTTGAAAGAAGCCTAGCACAATTTATTGATTAAACTTTTTAGTATGCCTTGGCCAGTATTTTCTTTGAAAGAAGCCTAGTACAATTTATTGATTAAACTTTTTAGTATGCCTTGGCCAGTATTTTCTTTCTTGTCATGTTTTTAATTTTTTTTTTTTGAAAGAAGCCTTACTGAACCAAGGTGCCACTCCATTACAAATTTAATTCAAAACTTCATAACTCGCTACTATAATTCATAATTATTTAGTAATCTTTTTCAGTATGCTTTGATTTGTCTTTGTAAATCTTTTTTAATTTTTTGAAGGTGTTGAATGATTGGATTTAAATAAAGCTTTTAACCATGTTAATTTTTTTGTGTGCAGGGTATAATGTAGTCGAGTACTTCATCTATAGGTTTTGTTAAAACACTTTTTGTTGCATATTTTAGGCATACATTCTCGGAATGTAAATAAATACATGTAAAAGCAATGGAAAAGGGGCGAGCTGAGGCAATAGAAAGCCTGGTCCATGTTGGTTTTATATCTGTCTTTCTTTGCCAGTCTTATGACTTTATTTGAACACAACTTTGTTATACACTACACATACAGTATGAAAGTGTATAATCAGTTTGTATCAGAGTTAGTATACATTAATCAATCATAGTCAAACTTAAGACAAAGCTTGTGCAACCGTCTGTCTGTTCTGGAACTTGGCAAAGTTCATCCCATAAAGAATTTATATGATAAGCATATGAGTTGATACAGATATATCCGTCTGTCCGTGAACAATGAGGTCTCGCAAGTGTATTTTGTCTGTGGAACTTCGTTTGAAATGTAGAAGAGTTGTTTTGATTGTCTTGCTTCAAGCTTGTTTAATGATAGAATTAAAAAATAATGGTATTCATTTTGTTTTCAATTAAGAATGAATGATATAAAAGGAGAACTCTCAATGACATTTATTTTATTTTGCTGATGACATTAATTTAATGCAAGTCGAATGGGGAACTGCAGTCATTTGAAGTCAAATGGCATATTTGTGGGAATGAAGACATGGAATGATGATGACTTTCTTTTAAGAATAGTTGCATTCAGCATCAGTTTCATCACATTTACTGTTGTTTCATTAGACGCGCCGACTTTGATTGACAGTAGTTCTAATAATTTATGAATTTAATTGAATAATTTACCACTTCGTCCATATTCATTATGCTGTCAATTGATTTGTATATAACAGCGCTATCGAACAGTTTAAATTTTATTGAAAATCTTGAATTCTTCGATCCTGCACCTCAAGCGATTTCTTATGAGCCATGAGCCTTGAGCCAATTTCGCAGAATTTCGGCCATGCCAAGTCAATTGAAAATGCTACATGTTGTAGCTTCAGTAAAATTCATAATCAATGATACTTTGATGCGCTCTACGTCCACCATGTATCAATGTAGTAGCAATGCCTGATAAAGCAGGAGTCAAAGCATTTCAATTTTGAGATCGAATGTGAGCAAATAGCAAGCAAAGAACAGACCACTTTTGCCAATTGAAACAGCATTAATAATTGCTTCAACAAACGCATGCAAATAATTACAGCTGCTCTCTCACTAATTCGATATAATTAAGGCCAAGTGCAGAAAATTGTGGCACAATGATTCCAAGTTGCATTGGTGCTTTGTGGTTGATGGCCAAGCATATGTCTTCTATTTCGATTACAGCTTGATGTCAAATATTGTTCGAAAACTAAATAGAATTTTCAATGCAAGTGGTACGGACACGCTTTCAAATGTCTTCGCTCAAAACTCTCTGAATTTTTTCAATAAATCTTTCGGTTCAGATGATGGATTTGTATTTGAAATGATTGCGAATAATGTTCGAATTTGTCAAGTATGACAGCTGGTACATGAAACCGTGAATACAAAGATTGTCAAAAGCTTCTTCTGCTTACATGTAGCATTCTACACCAGCAGTCGTTCTCAAATTTGCAATTGAAGTAGGACTTTTCAAGATAATCCACAGCGTTTTCAAATAGTACCACATTGTACTATTTTGGTGAACTGCGTAAATACTGTTTTATTGTTCAAATTTGGCGAACCGCAATGCCCAAACAGTTTATCCATTTTGCCAATCATTTTGAAATGCAGCACGATGCAAATCATAAGGAACTGTACGTCAAGATCGTCGAGCCATATTAAATATAATACTGTGAAACGCTGAAGGCGTCACTTAAAGAACACTCGAACTATGTAAGTTCCTGGCTAGTCTCTGAAAAAAGGCTTAAAAGTCTATCTCAAATTTGTTTACAAGCCTCCCTATGGAAGGCTCAGAACTCTATCAAATCTTAATAAAATCAGACTATAAATTCGTGACTATGGCTAAGCGGTATTCTTTGATGTACCATAAACATTCAATAGCATTTGGTACCGTGGTTTCATTCACAAAGTAAAACTTTTCAGTGTAATGTGATGGGAGTATCGAATTTTTTCCATAGTCTGAACCAGGCTTTAGTCTAATGTAAATTAAGAGATTCAATGGTCTTTCAAATTTATGGATATATATATGTAAAATGTTACCATCCTCAATATCTAAAACAAATATTCCTTCATATTGTCATTTTTTTTGAAAGGCTTTCAAGAGCAGAAGTATACAATGCTATCTTTATTCCAAAAGTTTGGGTCTTATGCACGCCACGACGGAAGAGAAAGACGACGATGCTAAAGATGAGTTCCATGAGTGCTTTGAACGTCTATATGAGCGATGTCCCAAACATGAAGTCAAAATAGTACTTGGCGACTTTAACGTCCAAGTTGGGAAGGAAGGAATCTTTGGCCGTTGGAAAATTTAGCCTTCACGACACTACATCCAATAATGTTTATAGACTAATCGACATATTTTCCCACCTGCTTTTGCTAACATCTTCGATTCTGAATATATATGTGAGCAGTGTTGATATATCACCCGCTCCATGGATAGTGCTGCCATGGATGTCATTTCTCATACAAAACCTGTGACTTATTCTTGGTACGACGAGGAATATCGCCAGCAAGAGTATCAGCGAACTCTGGAGAAATGCCATCTCAGATGCAAGGAAAAGGAGCAAGATAGACACGAGTTTGAGGATGTTGAGAGGGTATGTGCCAGAAATGAAGCTAGAAAATTTTATGAATGGGTCAAGCGTCTGAGCGAAGGTTTTAAGCTCAGTGTAACTTTCTGCAAGGACGAAAATGGAAATCTTGTTACAGATGCTCAGGAATCACTGAGATTATGGATGAGTCACTTTTATAACCTACTTGGAGGCGACGAAGCGCACAATTCTCGCCGATAGAGTAATGATACCGGAACCACCAGTTAATGATGGAACTACTGTAGAGCCACCGGACTATAGCGAGGTCGATTCAGTTATTAAAAAGCTGAAAAAAAAAACAAAGCTGCATGCTATGATGTACTGCTAGTTGAGTTATTTAAGACCGGCAGCAAAGAGTTGATATGGATCATCTTTTATGCAAGATATGGTCCGATGAACGCATACCCAATGACTGGAATCTCAGTGTTCTCGGTCCTATCTTTAAAAACGGAGACTCCGCTGTTTGAGCCAAATACCGCGGAATAAGTCTTTTTTCCATCGGATATAAGATTCTGTCGTGCGTATTGTGGCTTCAGACCAAAAAGGTCGACCAGTGACCAAATACCACTAAATTGTCGATCATTGGTCTTTGCATGATGGCGATATCCCACACAAAAAACGTTGTCAGGGTTGGAAAGAACCTTTCCGAACTCTTTGATACCACGTTATCTTTCAGGCAGAGTGATGCGCTATCGAGCGATTTTTTCAATCTGCTGATGTAACTTATCATACGCCAATGCCAGTACATACAGAATATGTCGGGCGCGATCTTTCAAAAGGAAGTGATGCTGCCCGCGTACGTGGATGACCTTGACTTTATCGGTATGCAGGAGCGGCGAGTCAGCAAGTCATTCTCAGAGATTGAAAAAAGACTTGGACGGTCAGTGACGATGCAGAATTTTAACTTAAATTTTGTAGAAATCATGGATCTATCATGGATCTGAAATAACCAGCAACAATATCATCAGTCTGGAGATCAGGCACAGAATCACCCTTGCAAAAATATATGCTATTTTAGGCTGAGCAAGCAAATTAGAAGTAAAGCCCTCTACCAGAAGACGAAAATCAAGATCTATAAGACGTTGATACTCCCGGTCTTATTGAATGGTGCAGAGGCATGGACCGTGATTGAGTCGGATGAAACAGCGTTGGAAGTGTTTGAAAGTAAGTTTCTCCGCAGGATTTTCGGTCACAGTCATCAGTGTCCAGCGGCTGCACTGGACTGGTCACCTCATTCAAATGGATGAAAGAACTTCAGCTTGCATGGTTTACATGGGCACGACTGGGCACGCATTGGAATGACCAGGTATGAAGAGATCTCTCCGTACTTGGCATTCAAAACTACTTTAGACAGCGCGCACAAGATTACAGAAGCTGGTGCGCCTTCCTAAATGCGGCCAACGATCCTCACTCTGCTGATGGTCGAATGAGTCTAATCTTGCAACATGAGTTTATGCAACAAGTGGAGCAAGGGCTACTTGAAAAAAATTGGGTATATTGCGTATTGCGTTTCAGACATGCATTCGATTTGATGCGGTGATAACTCAAGTCGCAGCTTATTTTGAAAGCATAGTTCGGCATTATGACATCAAAAAACCGTACGTCTAAACCTTATTATTGATGATTCTATAATAACAACTTTATGTTTAAATTTTTGATCTGGCACAGCTGTGTTGTAGCTTACATTGTTTTTTTTTTTCAATTGTACTTGAATAGTTACACTTCATGAAAAACATTGTGTGCGAAGGGTATTAGGGAACTCACCATTATGAACTTTTTCCTTTTGTTTTGCATTGAAAGCGAGAGCAACATTATTCGACATCATTCTTTATTACGGTAGGAACCAATTTTTTGTTGTTGATATTTGAAATTCGTGTAGCGAATCGTAGCGAATTTTTTCCATTCAGAACATGCAACCCTTTTTTTGTTTTCCATTTTAAGTCAAGATTTACGTTTGGTACAATAAATCTTAAATGTGAATAAAGTTTTAACGCATTCAACTTGTGCCACGTTTGACAGAAGAGTGTTTAAAAAATGATAAATTTGATTTGTAATTTTTGAATTCCTTGATCATAAGAAATGGAGAATTTCCTCAATAATACGAAAATAGTTGAAGTATTCCTTAATATTTCTTTTGTCTTTTTTAAAGTAATCTCCATTAAGGCAGGTTCACACAGTGCCAGGCAATAATTGAATTTATTACCAACTTTTGAACAGTTTGCAGTCACTTATACTTGCAATTTAAGCAATGATTTAAATGTTTTCCAGAAAAGATAACTATAGGATTTTCTTTAAAACGGTACAAGAAACTATAGAAAAAAATCAAGGATTGTTGCAATCATTGAGCTCTCCTAGCTCACAGCTTAATTATTTGCTCATAGTTCATGAATTGAAAGTTAAAATTTCATGAGCTGCCTGTGGGGGGACAGATTCCTAAACGAGCTTTATGAGCAGCTTATTTGTGACTGAATACGAACTCAATTATTAATGCCCTGTACCCATAGCGTTAAAGGGTATGTTAAGTTTCTGCAAATGTTTGTATTAAGCAAATGCATGGAGAATATACCCCATAAAGAATATATACTCTTAATCAGAAGTCGAGTCAGTATAGATATGTGCATTGGAAGTGTTCGGGAGTGATAGCTCTTTAGAAATTGGAGTTTTTGCTTATTTACTTAAATACAACCGTTGATCGATAATGAACGCACGTAGTAAGGCATACCAGCTGCTATAATATTTATCCCAAGAGCTCAAGGGTCACTCCAACAATCACTGCATTGCAATAATCCTCGCAGTACCGAAACTTAAATGTGCCAGACAATGTGCTCGGAGAACGAAACCCGATTACATTAAGAATGTATCGTCTGAAAAGTTTTGACAAACAAAAGCAACGTCGTGTATCCACTTATGAAGATTATTTTCACTGCGTTGAAAAACATTGAAATTTTACACTAAATGATAGCTGGGTTCATGATAAACGTGTACAACTTCGAAACAAAACATTACTTACTGACTTTCTTACTTAAGTGGCCGTCAACCGTTTACCGGTCATGGCCGTATCTAGGAAGGCAAGCCAGCCTCCATAGTCTTGTGCGTGCTGGCGCCAGTCGTTTTCGAATTTCAAGTACAGAGAGATCTCTCCATACCTGGTCATTAAATCGAGTGCCCGGTCGTCCTCTATTTCGGCGTCCATCAATCAAGTTTGGGCCCCCCATGTGAGCCATGCGTGCTGGAGCTCTTTCATCCATTCGAATGAGGTGCCGAGCCCAGTGCAGCCGCTGGAATTTTATGCGCTGGACTATGTCAACCTCATCGAATAGCTCGTATAGCTCGCGGTTCATACGGGACCTAAACGCGTCGCCGACTCTAATAGGACCAAAGATCCTGCGAAGAATCTTCCTCTCGAAGACTTCCAACGCTGTCTCATCCGACTCAATCACGGTCCATGCCTCCGATACAATAGGACCGCGAGTATCAGCGTATATATCTTTATTTTCGTCTGTCGAGAGAGGGCTTTACTTCTCATTTGCTTGCTCAGCCCAAAAAAGAATCTGTTTGCGAGCCGATGATATCGATGTCATCAGCGTAAGCGAGCAGCATCACTTCCTTTTGGAAGATCAAGCCCGGCATACTCTGTATGTACGGACACTGACGTAGTATGTGTTCCATCAGAAGATTGAAAAAATCGCACGACAGAGCATCGCCCTGCCTGAAACCTCTCTTGGTATCAAAGGGGTCGGAGAGGTTTTTCCCCACCCTGACAACGCTTTGTGTGTTCTATAGCGTCGCGATGCAAAGACGTACAATCTTTTCCGGGATACAAAGTGCAGACAGAGCGTCCAAAAACTTCGATCGTATCGATGTGTCGAAAGCGGCTTTGTAGTCGAGAAATAGGTGGTGAGTGTCTTTGTTGAACTCACGGGTCTTTTCCAAGATTTGGCGTAATGTGAATATTTGGTCACTTTTGGTCACTGGTCGACCTTTTTGGTCTAAAGCCACACTGATATCGTCCTATCAGTGAATTGGTATATGGCTTCAGCCTATTACACAATACGCTCGACAGAGTCTTATATCCAATGGAAAGGAGGCTTATTCCGCGGTAGTTGGCTAAAACAGCGGGGTCTTCTTTCTTAAAGATATGACAGAGAACACTGAGATTCCAGTCATTGGGTATGCGTTCATCGGACCATATCTTGCATAAAAGTTGGTGCATACTCCTAACCAACTCTTCGCCGCCGGTGGCTCTACAATAGTGCCATCATTAACTGGTGGTTCCGGCGTCATTTGTCTATCGGCGGATTGTGCGCTTGATCGCATTCTAATAGGTTAGTAAAATGAGTCCTCCATTTTCTCAGTGATTCCTTGGCATCTGTAACCAGATTTCCATTTTCATCCTTACAGAAAGTTACTCCTAGCTTCCAGTCAAACGCTTGACAATTTGATGAAATTTACGAGCTTCATTTCTGCCACGTAACATCTCAACATTCTTAAACTCCCGCCTTTCTTACTTCTATTTCTTGTGTCTGAAAAGGTGTTACTTCTCTCTCCGTACCGCTCGATACCGCAGAGTTCGCTGCAGTAGCATTGCGACACTCCTCGTCGTACCAAGAATTCTACACAGGTTTTGTATAACCAATGACATCCGTGGCAGCCTTATCCATGTAGTGAGTGATATCTGATCACTACTCACATGTATCTTCAGGGGTCGGAGATGTTTCCCAAAGCAGTCGGGAGTATAGGGCTATGAAGGCTTCGGTGGTCTTTTTGTGCTGCGACTGGATAGTGGTTCGAATCGATGTTGGGACCACGTAACGTTCGCATGTCCAACAATCTCGATTCGTGCCTTCCGTCAATCAGAACATGATAAATTTTGTTGCGTGTAATTTGGACTGAACTCAGCCATGTAGCCTTGTGGATGTTGAGGTGTTGAAATCTGGTGCTGCTAACTACCACGTTTCGATCTGAGTCGAAATCGAATATCCTCTCTCCATTATTGGAGGTAGTGTCTTGAAGGCTAAATTTTCCGACGGTTGGGTCAAGGATTCCTTCCTTCCCAATTTTGGCGTTGAATAGACGGAACAGCGTTCGTATAGACGTTCCTACCGCTTATAGAACTCATTATTAGCATCGTCGTCCTTCTCTTCCGTTGTGGCGTACGTACAAATCAGGCTTATGTTAATTATACTTATCATTGATGCGTATCGCGGCTGGACGCTCATCAACAGGCGTTATTCATCCTGGAAGATCTATTGGGTAAAAGACATCGAGAAACCTCAAAGTCTCCATGAGATATTAAAAGGATTAAATACTCTTCTTATCTGAATGAAAAAACGCTCTACTTGCGTTCTTAACTGATGCCATTCTTTTTGTAGGCCTTTTAGGTATTTAGTAGCTGACCCTAAGTTGTAGAACGGGTCAGAGTGTTCAACCATTTCGACAAATTCGTCAATGCTTCTTTTATTAATCGACTGAGATCTTTGAGTGCTAAAGAAGATGTCAAAGCATTAAAAAGCAGTGGGAGCTCCTGGATCTGGAGTTAGGAGTGATATGATTAGCAGCTTCATAAATTTTAATAGTTGTTCAACGTTCACATCGATGTCCTTTCTAGTAGAAAGCGTTACATTGGGGTCAACTCTCTGCTGACGCAACGAGTTGTACAGTTGTATGTTTGTACTTACCCTATTAGCCTTATTCTGAGTGATCAGAGAAAATATCTTAACTATTCCCATTGTCAATGGCTTTAGAGATGCGAAAGTCCAGGACTATTTGTACAAGTAGCATGTTTTTTGTTCACAAACTCAGGAAGCCAAAATTGAATCTCCTCACTAAATACAACATTTCCTAACAAGTTTTGGTCGTATTAAAGCTGCCGAAGTGTACCCTCAATGAGATCCAAATATGACTTTATTTCTCGCAACAGCTGGATTATTTACAATTGTATGCCGACAAGTTTTAAAAAAATTATTCCAAACGGACTAAAACCAAACTGTTGCATCCGAGTGAATGCTTTGCTACAAAAGTCAGCACGGTTTTAAAGTTGTCTCCAGTGAAATACTTGTCAATCCAAAAGCAAAATTTTTTTTTTTGTTTATTCTCAAATGAATGAAAATCATTCCGTTTATTTATTCCTTTCATACTGCTTCTATCTCTCCATGCTTAATAGTTCCCAATCATTTTAAAGAGCTACTTAATGCTTCATGCATTGGCTATCTAAAAGCATATTCATATAGTTGCTACTTATCTTTTACGGTCGATCAATTATTAGCCCACTAAAGAACTGTACGACTTTCCGAGCTGCACGGAATAATGTTCTCATTGCAAAGGTCGCATTCCCTTTAGAGCTATTTCAAGCTGCTGACCAACCAGTACCAGTCACTACGGTTGCTTACAGGCAACCACGACGACAACGACGACGCATTCATTATGACTATCTAACAGGACCAACGAGAGTACACATACAAACACACACACACACACACACGTATTGCTCGAACACACACATAACATGCTGGAATTTCCATTAAGAAGAAATAATTATGGCTAAAGAATTTTTATATGACGGGGAATGTAGTTGATGCGAAAGGATAACTCGTCAATGACTGAAGCTTTTGAGACTGAACTTTGAGACTGCTGTGAACAGCTGCTGTGGAATTTCGTAAAGGGCTGTGCTGCTCCTACATACGCTTGCACGAGGGACTCGAGGACACATGTACTGGGGGTGACTGCGGCTGGCAGTAACGGCTGTAAACATTGCGACCGATGTCGTTAAGGGTTTATGTTGATGAACGTACATAAAAGTAGGCAAACGAACGCAGTGCATATGAGTGCGAGTGCGTCTAAGAGAGGATGTGTGTGTGCGCGCATATGTATATTCGAGTATTGACATTGTATGCAGCCATATCATGAAATGATGAAGGATGAAACTTTTATTGTGAGCTTACAGACAACCAAAAAAAAAAATGTATATGAAGCTATTAGGCTAATGAAATGAACAAACACAGTTACAGCGTAACATATACATAGCTATATATATATATACGTATATACTCATTCAATTATAAACACACGCACACACTCAGATAATACTGCGAGCCGTTCATACATACTCGTGCATAAACTGCTGTTTCAACTTTTATGGCTACTGCTTTTGTTTGCCTACTTTCAGGCGCAACCGAATCGGGGATATACATAAAACCTTTGCTCAAAACTGAGTTATATAGGTTCCTGTTCATGTTTGTCCAGCCGTCTAGTCAAAACAAAAATACAAAACCTAAAATAGCACTTTCCTTCAGTTTAGCAACGAAAACTTTCAAGAAATCACAAATCATAAAAGAACAACTTTTATTACAATAAAGAAGACAAATGTTATTAGCCTTGAATGGAGGGCAGTGTGTGTGCTTATTGTATAGAAAGGAGCATATTAACAGTTTGTACGAAAGTTAAAACAACAATTTATTGAAATAGTATCGAACACGTTTTCAGTTTGTATGAAAATATAACATATATATTTCTTATAATACAGTATCACTGCCTGCTTTAAGTAAGCATTAATATTAAATATACAAAGTGCTTTAAAAATATCTTTAACTCATAAATTAGCTTAACATTTAGGGCAGCTTCAGTTTAATGTGCAGCATTGAGAATGTCCTGCTTTAAATCACTTATATTTCAGATATTGAAATCTCAGATTGAATTGGCATTCAATATTTTTTAAATTATTTTAACAGACCTTTTTTATGAACATTAATAACCTAATTTTTTTTCGACAGAGTCGTAATACTTCAAAATATAAAAACAATATTTACTTATCAAATAGTTATATTTACAAGGATTTCCTTCAATCTTGTATAAAGAAGTAAATTAATAGTTTCTCTGTCTACACAAAGAGTTATGAATGACGTAAATGTAGTAAAAAATCTTCCGCCGAAAAGAATTTTATTTGAATATGTTTGAATTGATTTGATGCTTGTATTAGATTCCTGGAATGTATTTGGATATAGACTTTCAACGGCAGATACGACATGCGGATAGAGATATTGTGAAGCACACTAAAAGAACAATTCAAGCCCGATGTAAGACAGAAGTGTCCCTGTTAATGGACATTCCAACGCCTGGTTATGGAAATACAAACATTGGAAGCACTGCTAGAAGATTTTTTGAACAACCAGAACTCTTATTCAAATACTAAGTGTTTTGTGGTGGACTCTCCAATCACGCTGAAAACTTTGTTGTCAATCATGGTAAAAAAAAAAACGGGTGATGTATTTCAAAATTGTTAAACTTTGTGGGATAATTGGAACAATACATATTATTAACATAATCTCATCTCTGAAAACTCATTATATCAATGTCGATATGTTGAATGCCCACTATTTCCATCACAACCCCAATTGTATGTGACATGAGTACTCATTTGTTCAAAAATAATTGACATATTGTAACTTTAACAATACGATGAGCAGTGCGATCAAGCATACGAATCTGTTATCTTTATCATTTTCGGGTAACATTCTTGCTTCACCGTAATGCAGTAATGCAGTAATAATAAAACTATTCCATCTACTTCTGGAAATTTGAAATGTCCAAAGGAAGAAACATGCCACACTTGTCTTTCTTCTTTAATTATCTTCTTTGTGATATCTATTTTCGCTCTGTTGTTTACGTACGTATGTCTTCTCTT
The DNA here is from genome assembly GCA_035044805.1 of Leucophenga maculata. Taxonomy (NCBI): domain Eukaryota; kingdom Metazoa; phylum Arthropoda; class Insecta; order Diptera; family Drosophilidae; genus Leucophenga; species Leucophenga maculata. The sequence goes on from JAWNNP010001187.1 coordinate 18,723, forward strand.
AGTGAAGCAATGCATACTTACTTTCTATGGAAATGAATTGAGCAATTTTTCAATGATTTTCTCCTTGCCATTTTTTGTAAGCCAGTTATCTGGTTAACCGATTGAGATATTTACATCAATTTGCGTCTTTGTCAACGCCCGATAGATTCGGATGGATGATGCAGTAGACTCTCCACACTCGTTGATATACTTTTCTTAACTCTTTCTTATAATAATATTTAGCTTAATTATAGACAGTCGTTCAACCATGAGGTTTCGCAGTTATTCTAGCCATACTGCGTATCTTAATAGTCATTGTGTCAGACACCTGCGACATATAATTCGCCCTGTGATTCGTATATCTTCTGTATCTATTTGATCAGACAAAAAGTTATACCCCATACTTAGCCTAGTAACAACGGTTGGCGTGCAACCCATATTATTAAGTGATTGTTGGTAATGTAGACTACTTATTGCGGAACAAGTTTCTCAAGGGAGGATGCTTATGCAATCATGCTTATGCAATCATCCCTCGCGTCTTTCTGCATTTGTGAACTTATTAGCTCTTTGATCAGCGTCACACAGTCGCAAGTTAAAACCTCTGAAAGTACTCTACAGTTAACAACACTTTTAATAACTTTGCAAACTTCGGGGTAGCCATCTTTAGTGTCCCAACTACATTTTATGTGTAGCGGCCTTTAATCCTATCAACATAACAGCATATTTTAACGTGAAATTAAGATTTTGTTTGCTAATTGTCCTTAACAGGTGGTCTCCGTTGTTGATAACAAGAATGTTTGTCTGATTCATGAGATGCTGCTCTCTTCCACAGAAGCTTTGCTTCGGTAAGTGCCTTATGTTCATCTTCGAGAAGCTGTACAGCCTCCCTAAAAACAGGTAAAGCTTGATGTACATGTGTTCTTAGCGATTTATATCCTTCCATCACATCATATGATTTCATATCTCCTCCAATGATCTCCATGCTAAGTATTTTAACATGTCTTCTATTTATTAATATTTCTCGCCTATTTGAACCAAATAACATCCCAGTAGTATACTAAAAAAAGAACCTTTCATTATCCTACTCCATAAGCTCTTTTTATGTATGTCTGTTATATCGATTTATAGGGGTATTGCCAAGCTGAGTCCTATTCCAAAACATTGTATTGCAATATTCAGTGAAGATTATCAGTTTTGTGTTTTGTCAGTGCAAAGGTTCGTTAGAAGCTAAGAAGCAACAATAAAATTTTCCCCATCTCTTTCTATTTTCAATTTATAAAACTTATTAAGTAGGAAACCCAAAGTACTTATTTACAATTGTTTATCTAAAACTGTTTTTTTTAATATAGTGTTTTCTTTATTGGATCTTCTCTTGATAAGAGACAAACAATAATTTATCAAATCTTAAATCTAGTTGTGTGTTACACTAAGCCCCTGGTTTTAGACATATGTAGTTAGAATGGCCCTAAGAGCACATCACAGGGCTGGGAGGTCATTTCTCCTGAGTCGTGTTTGTATATGGAGTAGTGATTAGAGATCTTGCGAGTGGATTAGGGTGAGAGTTGAGTTTGCATTCATAGTTCTGCTTGAATCGATCTATTTCAGTTTTCACAGTTGGGATGTTAGGATCATTGTGAATTGTGAGTATTGCGAATATACCAAGGTGCTCCGGTGAGAGTTCTAAGTATTTTTGATTGAGCTCTTTGTATTATATCCACGTTACTGGAACTCGCACTGCCCCATAATTATGAGCCGTACGTCCAAATAGGCTTGATTACGGAGTTGTAAAGAAGTAATTTGTAGTCAAAGCTTAAGGGGGATTTATAAGCCAGTGTAGGGAGTTGGCTTTTAGCTTTATTTGTGTTTTCTTGGCTTCAATATGTTTACGATAAGTGAGCCGTCTTTCGAGATGAATGCCGAGATGCACAACGTCATTGGCCTGTGGGATCACAATGTTGTTTAGAGTCAGGGATGGACAAGTACCTCTGTTTAGAGTGAATGTGACGTGTTTGCTTTTTTGCTCATTAACTTTTAAACGACAGTTAGCTAGCCAGTCCGAGAGAAGAATGAACTAATTGCTTTTATTTGGCATTGAGATCTACTTTAGATTACTGTGATCCGTTTGTAAGTCTGATGTGTATAGAACATATAACATAGGACCGAGAACGCTGCCTTGGGGTACTCCATCTTTAATTTCAGACTGTGAATGCTGAGATATGATTGAAGAATTTTAAGTGTATTTTGGGGAAGCAATACTTTTATTTTCTGCTTAAGTCCGTCGAGCCAAACGCAATCAAATGCTTGTACTACATCGAGAAAGATTTCGGAACAGAGCTCGAACGCTGTTCTAATCTCTGAGGTTAATCGGTTTACCTGTTCTATAGTGCCATGGTTTTTCACGAAACCCAAATTGGTGTGTGGGAATAATGTGGAGTGTTGAGCTGCAGCAGTGAAATCAGAACTCAGGGCACTGAGCAGAGTTTCAATATCGATTTCGTTGCTTAGTGCTTTTTATATTTGAGCCAATTGGTTTTGTGTTTAGTGAGTTTATTGGGATACTATTTTAGTTGAGGTGTCTCCATTAAGCTAAAAAGAACTGGAGAATGATCCGATGAGAGATCTGCAAGAGATTCAGCAGATATTAGATAACTTGAAATTCTTTGTTTTGTTGCAAAATCAATAAGAGCTCGAATTTTCATCAATTCTGGGAACAGGGCGAGACTTGGGGAACAGGGCGAGACACAGTTAAGTTTGTTTTTGGTATTTATAGCTGCTTTGTAGAGCTTTCCTTTGGGGTTTGAAAGCCTTGAGCCCCAATGTGTATGTTTGGCATTGTTATTACCTGCGGCTATAAAGCGATCACCTAGAGTGTCGAAGAATTCGAGAAATTGTTTTTCAGATACCGTAATATTTTGCGGGCAATAAATTGCCGATGGAGTCTACCAAACTTTGTTTGAATATTTATTGAGGTGGCTTGGAGATAATTAGTTGCAAATGCCAGTTCCACCGTGGTTCTGGGTGGTTCATGGAATATAACGCATCGGTACGAGCAAAATGAGAAAATTTAAAACTATTGTAGTGTCTTGTGGCGTTTCTGAAGGGTTTCCCTTGGTCCAATAATCTTAAATAATTCTTAATGATGATCTAACTATGACTATTTAGGTAGAGAGTATTGTTATAATGACTTAAGAATACTTAACAAACCCAAAACCTTTTTATGATAATCACATTGGTTTAATAGTGAACAAAGCCAAACGTATGGTTGTCTTTGTTAAGCGTTGATCTAAGGATTTTGATGAGCCTTAAACTCTTATATACTTCATTTCTTTGCCTAATTTTAGAATTTAGCTTCTGTATCTGGATTGTAGTATTCACCAAGACCATATTGTGTCAGTTCAAAAGCAGTGGAATTTTACCCTCTACCTTTTTCTTCCCTTTAAAAAAAAATCCAACGCATTTACATTTTTCAAATATGAGAAAATATTCAAGATGAAATTCGGCACTAGACTGATTATTAGTCCTACAGGAATGCAATGTAAGTGAATGTAAACTTAGAATAGGGGTAAAGAAAGGCAAAAATCAGATCCACTTCGACTATGAATTCATAGAAATTTTCTGCTAATTTTAATCACTTTTATGGAAGTAAGAAAGGGAATACAGCAGGTGGTGCACAATCTTTAAATATCATTATCCATGCAAACGGTCTGTTTTGAAGTTCAGAATATCCTGACAGAAACATTTATTTTTACTAATACTTATACTAATTTTTATTTTACTTTTTCAAAATTTTAGAAATTGGCAACTGTATCTAGAACAGATGTTCAGCACCGGCCTATTTTTTTACACGTATACAAAGACGAAAAACATTTCTTTTTATTTTACATTGCTTTTGAAGTCAGAATTATAACCCCGCACTACATGGATAATCTAAAAATTTTATTGAAACACCAAATTTGGGTCTCCTTACATTTATCCTTATCGAATATTTCATTTAGTTTCCGATCGCACAACTAAAACGTGTAGCCCCATACAAATCTGTCCAGAAGATTCTATTAGTTTGACACACATTGCCTCATAGAAAATTGTGGTAGTCCAAGATATTCTTCATAAATTTTCTCATCTTTCATAGTATTGATTTGCCATGAATCATTGGTTAGATAGCATTGAACACTGGCTCACGGTTCATACAGGAACAAAACTGGTCGCCAACTCTTATAGGTTCAAATATATTACGAATACTATGTGATTCAATCAGGTGATGGCTGTACATCTAATTTTCTTGTTGAGCCCAAAGCAGCATCTATTAGCATGCGTGATTCTTCTCCTGATCTACAGGCTGACGATGTTCTTGCTGGTTGCTGCTACTTGCTAGACAATATTTTCTATTTTCTGAGAAAGAATTCATAATAAAAAAAGAAAAATTCTATAAAGTAATATTTTTATAAAACCGATCGGCATGGAGACGAAAAACTTAAGATTACTGAAGCTAACTCGGACTTACTATAATGTCGCCACCAACACAGAATAAAAATTTTGAGTGATAGCATATAAAATGGATGCACGATCTGTTATAACTCTTTCCAAAATATGTCTAGCTGCTCATTTTCAACTGGATATCTTGAAATATCAATAAATGCACAGCAGCTACAAGACAATCGGACAGACAGGCGAACATGGGTACATGGTTCTTAATTTTTGGGGATCTACGATGACTTCACACTTTGTGATGCAATTAAGAGTAAAAATCTACAGTAGCGCCGAGGAGATATTTAGTGCATCTTCCGTAAAAATTATGTTGCAAAAGCACGCTATTTAGGACTGTTTTGATTGGTTGATCTCTATAGATAGAAGATAGATAGATAAAGAAAGTATTTTCCAAAACAAAAATGTGGAGAATAAAGTTAAAACATAAAAAACTAAAAATGTATTCGTTTGCTTATTTCTAAGCGTACTTTTCTTATTCCTCTTACTTGTTTTTATTTCGTACATACATACTCTTTTTTTATTCCTTGCTTACTTATTTCCATACATATACACGGACACACAATGGATTTAGGCCAATGAATGTTAAGTTCAAGGCCTGCACAAAATTAACCGAAATTGGATTTTTGTGCTAATTATGTCTAAATGGCAATTCAGTTTCGAGATGAAAAAAAAGGAAATGAAGTGGGCTGCAAATTGGGGAGTGTTTTTGACTGAATGTGAATGGCTGATTGAATGCGCGTATAGAAATGCGGGACACTTCAGTTTTGGAAGCATACGAACTCCTTGTACATGTATGCATACTATTTATTAGGTAAGTAGATCCTCGCGGGGTATGCATGTTTATTTAATAGAGTGTATGTGCTTTTATGTTTGTGTTTATACAAATTGCAAGAAAGAAGAATATGGAAAACTGCGCATTGACAGCAATGAAAAGCGAAAAATATGTGTTTTTTCCACGAACAGAAAAAAAAGGTAAAAACGCAAGAAAAACGCACAGCTACAAGTGTAGATGCTCACACACACATACACGCATTTGGAGTTTATATATGGTTGTAGTGGTGTGCCATATTTGTTCTTGTTTGATTTTTGCATGGAAAGTAGCATCAGCAGCAGCAGCAGAAAAAGCGTAGCATACTTTTAGGGAAATTATTTGCATACAAATGTACTGGCACGGCGCAGAAAAAACGCACGAAAATACTGTTGAAAACAGCGACGGTGATGCTGATGATGATGATGACGATGACACACAGACATCGAGTCAGACAAGAACATAAATACGCAAACGGTCGCAGCTAGAGCGACAGTTGGCGGGTTTGTCATATTCATCTCCGGCTCGATCGCCCCATATCGCCCCAAGGACATTCAGTGTAAAATTACCCGCAAAGTATCTTCATTACTTACTCACACAGCTGCACATTTCGTTTTTGTGTTCGCTTTAGTTTGTCGAGCAAATAATTTCACATTTCTGCTGTTGAAACTCTTCGCATTTTCTTATTGTGAAAATCACAACAGAAAATTTTGTGCACAATTTTCAAATCTGATTAATTTGAGTGTTTGTAGTACAGTGTAGGAGTCTGTTTTTTTGCAGTTTCTTGTGTACATACGCCTGTGTATGTTCGATATAATCGCAATAATTGTTTTAAAAATAAATCTAAAAAGCAGTAAGCGTTAAGAAAACTTTGAAGACTAACAAGGCCAAAAAATGATATACACTTTGAACAGTTTCACGAAGCATATAGAGGCTTATTTTATGGTCTGGGTATGGTACTAAAGATTTCTTTTTGAGGTAAGATCCATAAAGAACATTATTAGCAAAAATATATTTTATATTCTACTGTCTATGTTGCAAGTAGAATCCCTGAACCTGTTGCCGTGGCTGCTCAAGTTTTTTTAAGGAGTGAAACCGCTGAGAGAACTGCAGACATTAAACACGCTTTACCAAAATTTTTTATAGCCATAAGTCTCTCATTATTTTTATGGAAATGAATAGAATGCCTACGGGATCTTCACCCTGCCGTAAAGATTTATTGCGTACGCAAATGACTTAAGGAAAAGTTTTGCTACAATCAGTTGGCACTACCCTTGGGATAAGTCTTGGGATAAGTCCAACCTAGCATTCTTCATACGAAAATAGAAGATACCAGGCGTTAATTTTCCATTTTAGGGGAATGCTGCAGGTTGATACCTGGAGCTAAAGTGTAGGCCACAGCACCATCTTACGCTTAGTAGAGGAGATGCCGGCTAATGTTAAGTCAATGAGGGTGTTTCAGAGCTCAAATGAATCGATAACTTCCTCAGAAGCTTCCCATAAAGTGGAACGAAATTTCAATACTCAGCTGGCATCTCTCGGAAGAACTTGCAACTGACCCAACTGTTTCAGATGTGTGCAATCTGACATTAAACGCAAATATAGGGTTGGAACAAAAAGTCTTTTCGTATTTTCGCCTTTATTTCAAATCTTTTTAAAAATGCGTACAATCATCGGATTTAGCTCAAATAAGCGCCGTTTTAATCAAAAGTTTGTTGCCAAACAAGATTCCTACTTTATTATGCCCCGCTCATAGAAGCTGGCTTCCCTATTAGCAAAAAAGTGAGACAGTCGATATACGCAAGGCTCTTTTGAGTTCAATTTCTCTCCAGCTTAATCGGCCGACATTGACAGGAAGAGATGGTAATCCGATTGTGCCAGATCCGGACTATGAGGTGGATGGATAAGGACCTCCAATCCAAACTCCCAGATCTTCTGGCGTGTCACAATTGAAGTATGTGGTCAGGTGTTGTCCTGGTAGAACACAACGATGGCCGCTTCTGGGCGATTACTGCCTTCAAGCGGTCCAATTAAAAATAGTAGAGGTCCGAATTGAGCGTTTGGCCATACGGTAGCAGCTCTTCTTGAAATGCCTTTGATCGGTCATATGACTGATATTTAGCTCCAGGACGATAGTACGGCTGCTACTATGGCGGTCTACCTTGATCACTTCCTAGGCATAAAAAGTGATTAATTTTGAATTGAGATTTCATTAATTCCACCTTTTGTTTAGTAGCTTTGCTTCCATTCATCAAGCCAACCAGTGCTTGCTTTGAAATTTTTATCATCAAATCGCTTAGCTCTTTCTTTTAATATCGCCCGGAAATTACCATATTTTGATTTCTAGCTGCTGTGAACCAATCGAGAACATCTTTCTTAACATTTTCCAGCGTGAGATTCTTGAATATTTTTTCTGTACAAAATTTTGCAACAGATTTGTACAACATTTTTATTGATTCTTAAGTTTTAAAATTGTGGAAACCGTAATACTGACAACATCCGCGAGTTCTACCTGTAATCTTAAAAATTGATACACAAATAAAAGGGATAGTCACTCAAAGACAGATGAACAAAGCAAAATAAACTCGACTCCTCTGATCTGATAAAATCGGTGGAGGCTATAAGCCGTCCTCATATAAGCGAATAACCAAATTATTCATATCTTTGCACCTATTTCAGGTACAGGTATAATATTTGGAATACATGTTAGTGGGATCTGGTGAAATGAAATCTATTGGTAAAGTGTTGACGGTTAATTTAATGTAGAGAAATATCACTTATAATTCACAATCAGTTTAAGTCTTAACTCTATTTAATATTAAGGTGTACGCTCTGTGATATATATGTGATTTGTCTGTATATATGGTTTGTTCCTTTTTTTCTTATATTCTTTTTTTTAATGTGGATACTACTCAGCTTTAATTTATTGTTTGTTCATTGTGTTACTTTGATCTTTGTAGGTGCATATATATACTAGTGGGCTCCGCCTCCCTCCTCGTTGGCTTCGCTTACTCGCAAACCCCCCTCTGCCGGTATGCATGCATACAGCTTAGTAGAGAAGCTGCGCGTCGACGATCCCAAACATTTTTTAAAAATAGATTTAAATATTATATATCTTTGTCTTCCTTATCAAATCGCCTTTGGTGTTCGCCAAGAGTTCTATTTTTCAAGTCTAATTTTACCATATTTGGGTTATCATGGCATTGTACGATTTTTAGTTAGTGGAGTATCGCCCCCACCGAGTGTGAATCTAAACCATTCTCGAATAAAATTAATCTCACACAATTAATTTCATAACAATCGGTCCAGGCGGTTAGGAGGAGTTCCATAAGAAACACACCTACAGAAGAAATATATATAATAGATATATAGATATATTCCATAACTCAAAGTCTCCATAAATAGAATATTTTCTGTGGACAATGGCGATTTGAGTTATAAAAGTTTGACTGTATCATAATTTTTCGGATGCACCCAGTATACTTTGTGTTTGAGAGGTAAAAAACAATATTCACTCTCGTCCGCATTCAACTGTAATACATGCTCTATATAACCAGGCAACACGTCACTGCCAATCCGTGCTGTGACATATATTTATACATGTGGAGTAGTTGATGTGGGACTCTTTTTGATTTTCTTTTGTAAAATGACATCTTATGTCTGCATATTAATTACAAAAATTAAACTTCATTTTTTTCCGGTGTAGACCCGAGAAAAAGAACTCCTGCGAAACCAAACCGAGATGTTGCCGCATGGAAATTAAAGCGGAACACGGTAAAGGAAAGTATGCGCGCCATTTTTTAATAAAGACTGATGTGCATGAGCGATTTCTGCTTCGCCATATTTGGTTTCACTTCAGCTGCGGCCAGTTTTCTTTTTTCCTTTTTACTCATTTTAAGTAAAACATTTTAATTTAAATGTTAAAACGTGACAATCACGAACAGCGACACTGCCACGGCGTTACGAAAAGGCGACGCTGGTGACAATGATGAAAATGTCGCCGCCATTGACGCAGATGGCGGAAGAGGAAGTACGCCAAAGGACGTAAGTCAGTGTGAGTGTTTTGGTGAGTAAAGAACTCACGCAAAATACATGAACTGACAGATTCGCAAAACCCTTTTGCGTTGCTGGATTCGCCTTTTCCCAATTTTATTTTTTTATATATTTTGGGCTTTGCAGGACATATCACAGCACAACGTTAAAGCGTCTCAGCGGCTTAGCCTCTGTGGATGCAACAATGTTTCCATTTATTTATTTCAGAAAATGTTCTCCAGGCCAGCCAGTAGGGACGCCGCTTCGACATGCATCGCTTACTATGGGCAGCATGTTAATTTACAAAAGAAGCGAAAGGACATTGTCCAGCGTGCGTCCAATGTGGATGACGCGTGATGACCAGCGAAATGAAATGTGTATTGAAAGAGATTATGTTCGTTTTTCAAACATGTGAAGCGGAGCAAACAAGGCCGCCAACGTCAGAGTGAAAGTTGAGCGCATTCATAAACGTTGACCAACTCTGCCCTTCATACGTTGCATACGTACATATGTCCCTAGTCATCGTCAGCGGTCACTTCATCTGGAGTAGCAATTAATGAGTTTGTTTGATCGCATGTGTAAAAGGCTTGTGGTCATGGAGGACATCCACTTTCGCTTGTTTTTTAAATATTTCCTTTTTTATTTTAGCTTTTTTTTTTTTTTTTTTTCATTTTATATTTTGTATCAAAAAGGGGTTCTGCATGGTCCTGAGTCTTGGTTTGTTTATTAGCGCTTTTGTTTGCTCACCAACGGCCCATGAATTATTCAAAGAAATGGATATTAAAAGCGTACATGGTTGCGTGGTCGTTTGTATGCGAAGCACTTTTGATGCCACTTCTGATGTTGTCGCTTTTGGCCACGCTCCACTGATTGAAGTTGTTCCATTTGTGTACTTGATGCTCGTATTGGCATTGTGGTTGTTGTTGTTGTTGTTGTTGCTGTCGTCGTTGATGATATTGGTGCAAATTTTAATGAATAATGCGCGGTCTCACGCACAGCATAAAAATAACATTATACATAAATATAATAAAAAAAAGTGAAGCGAAAGCGGCGAACATCGAGTGTATGAGGTGGGAAATGATGTTCATGAAAATGAAAAAGAAAACAATGTTGCGAAAAGTTTAAAATTTAAAAATGTTTAATTATGATGATTGTGTTACAAGGAAATTATTTACATAAGCTGAATTGAATTCAACGAGGACAGTTTAGAGACTTTATTTCAAGTAGGCAGCTTTTGAGCAAACCTTTTTTAACATATAAAGGCATGTGAAAGCAGACATTATAAAAGGACATTTGGACTGATAAATGGGAAGTTAAGACTAGTTCTTGGACGAAATGCGGATCGAATTCAGCGGCTAGGCAGCAGTCGAAATAATAAAATTCACCGAACGAATTAGCTTGGCATTCCTGTCGACCTTTCATATTTGTATTTAATAGCTGTCACACAGAAATTTTATTTTGAAGAGATTGCCTAAAAAGAGTCTAGTGATACCCATTACTTGTCAAAGATAATTTGTTAAAAATCTGATGTGTGTTATAGTAAGGCAATATGATTTTTGAGTTGGTTTTCTTTAAGGGCTTTGTCACTGGTATTGTAGTTGGAAGTGTATATGAGACGTAGTTTTGTACATAGTTTGGCTATAGAGTCTGCTTTCTTATTATTGTCCTTGATGTCAGTGTGGCTAGGAATCCAAATTATTTTCATATTTGATGATTTGTTAGCGAATAGGGTTCTGTTTGTTGGCTATTGCATGATTGCAGATAGCAAGTAAGCGCAGATTGGCTTTTTTAAACATCATTTTACGGATTCATGGATTGTATGATTTCTGTTGAGATCACAATTGAGTAGTATAGACCAGTTTTCTGTGTTTCACATACCTTTGAGATGCCGTAGCAAGTAATTTTAAATGATTTGAAACCATCTGTGAAGATGAAACTGTATTTAGTGTGGGAGATTTTATGGGAGAGGAAGTAATATTGGTAAATTGTATTTTCACTATTTTTTTATTTACATTTTTTTTTTTGATTATGTTTGGGATGTATATTAAATTATTTATTACTGTCTGTTTTCAATTATTGTGAATTGTTCTTTTGAAGCATTCCTTTCAGCATATATGAAGCTGTATGTGGATTAGATTTAAAGACTGCTTAACATAATTACACGACACTTAAATTCTCTTAAATATTGTTTTTTACCGTTAGAATAAATTAGTACGTTTTTTATTACTTTGATTTATTTTCTTGGTATATTCTTTTTGAGCATTAATTAAAAGCAGGTGATTTTGAAGCGTGACATATATACGAGAAAGGATGCTTGGACCGTTTGATACAAGAATCATTGTTGGCCACTCCCAGGTGAATGGCAGTCAACAAATTTTCATACAATGTGCACTTGAGCAAGCGATCCCAATCTCTATCTATTACCTATGCTATTACTTAATTTACATTTGCAATTATTTTTGTTGTAACCTTACTACTAATGCTCCTATTTTATTCATGTTGACATATGAGAGTTCAATTAAAATATGTGAGTTCAATTAAAAATGGCGTAATCTAGGGAAGGACAATATTTAAGGATATGATCTACACTGGTGGCTAGCGACTAGCGTTAGACATAAGGCATATAGGTTTAGTAGATGTTTGTTGATGTTATGTGCATGGGTCAATTTAGTATAACCCATTCTTAGGCGTAGTATTTTGATTTGCTCAAGTCTTATAGCTGTTTAAGAACTAAAAAACGAAATGGTGTGAGTTGTAGCTGTAGATATATCTTGGTACCAGTTGGACTTCTTATGACACATATCTTGTTTGTCTGTTTAAGTTAATTTTTGAGTAGTCTGCTTATATAATTTTTGTTCAAGTTAGGTGTGTAAACTAACGGCAAGGAATGTGCATGTTTGGCAGCTTCATCAGAAGATTCATTTTCTTTGATGTTACTATGGCCTGGAACCCATATTAGTTTTATTTTTATAATTTATTAATGAAGATCTAATTGCAGCTGGGTATATGTCCTGGTTATTGTGGCCAGTAGAATATGGAGGCAATGCACCACATTTATTCACAATGGATTCTGTGGTAGCTGCAATGGTTACTGTAAAAAGTTATATCCTTTGTTTAGTTCTTTTTATTGAGAGAATTCTTTTTGGTACATAATTGAAGTGGTACTAGATTTTGTTATGTTCGGTATGACTCGTAAGATTTGTATGGTTGATAATGTCGGTATGGAAATATAGTTTGAGCTGGGATCCGTATGTCCAAATAGGCTTTATTACTGTGTTATAAAGCAACACCTTGTAATCGAGATTTAAGGGTAATCGTGAATTAATAAGCCAGTGTAGGGAGTTGGCCTTCAGCTTAATTTGTATTTTCTTCGCTTCAATGTGTTTGCGGTATGTGAGTCGTCTTTCGAGATGGATGCCGAGATGCATGACTTAATTGGCCTGTGGGACCTCTATTGATCGTGAATGTAACATGTTTCCTTTTTTGTTCATTGACTTTTATCCGCCAGTTGCCCAGCCACTCTTCGAGATGGGTGAGGTGATCTGCAAGTCGATTTGTAGCTTGTATTGGGCATCGGGACCTGCTTAATATTGCAGTATCGTCATTAAATGTTAATGTTGTGAGGTTGTGGTTGATTGGGATATCTGATGTGTAAAGCACGTATAGCATGGGGCCGAGTACGCTACCTTGGGGCACACCAGCTTTGATTTCCAACTCTACTGTTAGAAAATCGTTTTGTCGCACAATGAAGGCTCTTTCGCTGGGATAGGACTCAAGAACCTTGTGAGTATTTTGTGGGAGCAACACATTAATTTTGTACCTAAGCCCCTCGAGCCAAACTCGATCAAACGCTTGGGCAATATCGAGAAAGATTGCGGAGCAGTATTCACGGTGCTCAAACGCAGTTCGAATCTTTGAGGTAATACGATTGACTTGTTCAATGGTGCCATGCTTTTCGCGTGAAAACCGAATCGATGGGTAGGGATGATATTTTGAGTGTACTGGCTTATTTTGGTGAGAAAAATCTTTTCAAAGAGCTTGGGCAGACATGATAGAAGACTTATGGGTCTATATGACGCCGCCTGAGTTTTATCCTTACCGGGCTTCGGGATTATGACAATGATTGATTTTTTCCACTGGGTGGGGAAATAACCACTTATTAGAATGGCATTGGAAAGTTTGGTAATATAATTAATAGCTGGACTGGGGAGTTCCACGATCATTTTTGCAGAAATAAGATCATGACCTGCAGCCTTTTTTGGGTTTAGTTGATTTTTTATGATGTTTTTTACTTCATGTGTGTGTATTCGGAGGGGTACTGAATAGTTCCTATCCGGATATGGAGGAAGAGCGAAACCGTTTGTCGACGGGTTTGGCTGAAACACATTTTTAAGATGTGCTGCAAAAATGTTAGCCTTTTCTTAGTCACACATGACTAGTTTTAAATTAGTACCGTGAGTCTAATTTATTGAAGCTTTTGTTGGGTGAAATGTATATAGAGCATATACAGTAGGTTTTACGTGATCAAATTTCTGCACCAACGGCTTCAATACTATTGTTTAAGGTAATTTCTGTGGAAAAGTTTTAGTGAGTTGTAAATGAGACTCTTGCAGTGATCTAATATGAGGGTTAAATTTCTTAATTATTAGTAGTTCAATGTAGTTATTGTTATAGCCTCTAATATTCCATTGGATTACTTTAAAAGTCATTTTGAAACAATACAATTTTTTTAACTATATAAAACATGAATGGGTTTGTAACTAAAGACTATTAAAACTTGTTATAGCGTCAACACATCAAAAATCCTATATGATCATGCCGTCCAAATTATTTCATAGATTGTAGCAAATGTTTTTTGCAATATTCCAAAATGTGTGAAAATTATACAAAAATAAAAAAAGATTTTTTCGTTATGTATAAATCCTTATTTTTCTTCATACTCAACTATATACAATATGTATTTATTTTAAGGGCACTACCACAATTGCAATAAATGAATATTAAATAATTCAAACGCATCTTTGGCGAGTCAGCTAAATCAACGAAGAGAATATTAAAATGTGAATCTGATAAACATGATAACCAAGAAAAATGGCATTCTTTACCGTAGGCGGCATCTACATTTGCAATGGCGCCGCAAAGTATGCATCAATAAAACCGCAAAAGCCACCACACGACCCACACCAAACCGGGCGGTTATGGCAGGAGGTTTTAAAATTTAAAAAATGCAACGCAAACATCTTAAATATTTCAAAGCTACCGGCAAAGTGAAGAAGCAGCAGCGACAACAAAGCCAACCACATAAAAACTGTTAGTAAAATATTTATTTATAAAAATGTGCATGGAAATGCAAAATAGCAAATAGTTTAAGCAGAATAAAATCCATGCTCTTATCTTGGCTGGCATTGCGGTAAGAATCGCCGCCGTTTTCCATATGCCGAGCAAAACAGCGTACAATACCCGCACATACCTAAGTTCTTTCTATACACCTTCGACGCTTCAAGCCGAAATGTGTAAGTGCATCCTATCGAAGGAATTTTCTATCGACTCTTGAAAAACGAGCTTGTGTTTAGCTATGCGAAAATAGCAAGAAATATTAAGAAATATAAATACCGACCGACTGGCTTATCCGGAACATGCTTCAAATGTTTTGCATACAATTTTAAAGAAGTTGCAATGAATGCATTTGCATATGTGTTTATAATTTAATAATGTCGTTGTATTGAGTATATAGAATGAGGAAGAAAATTAATTTTATGAATTAAAAACTATGTAATATGTGCTTTACTCCGTAGTAGATGAAAGACGACCGCTGCATTCGAGTGGGCTTGACTTCGATTGAACATGATTTGATATGGAATATGTGTTATGGAATATGTTTTTATCTACATCCGTGTGTGATTAGTTGACACAAAATTTGTGGTTTCAAGAATTTGCCCAACCCCCCACTGAATAGAACGGACTACAATTGAGGACATATAAAATGCATCGTTGGAATATCTCGAATCTAGTGCATATAAGTATTCAAATGAATAAAGTGACATAACAACTTGTATCCTAGTGCCTTTGCATAGTTTCGTAGGGTTAAAATTGCGCTATAAAATAATTGGAGCGCCAACATTGAAGTGAAATACATGAGGGTGCATTCCTGGTCGGTGGAGGTTGGAGCTTCATCGACCTGCCGTATAGTATCCACGGATTCATATTTTACCTCAGCAGTAAGTAGCTTTTTAAGAAGAAAGTGGTTGATGCTGTTGCCGTCATCCGTTCTTGTAAGAAGTTAGAAATTCTCTCTCCCGCAGCCATTTTTTAGTTATGGTAAGCTCACTCCATAAAATTTTTAGATCTACCACGCCATCACACATTAAATTAATAATCTTTATTGCATCTTCTTCTTCTGAACATTTTCTTTAAATAAATTAGTGGATTTTTTTGCCCTTGAATCATTTTGAAGGAATATGTATTTTGACAATTTCACCTGATGCATGGATGGTTTTTCCTGACATAGATATGATAATATTCTCAATCAGAGTGAGACATCAGTTAAAAGGATAGTCTTGAAGATGTTTTATGTACTTTTATATTATACAATGTCAAGTATTGTAGCCTTACAAACGTTCCAAAATCTGATGTCTTCTTCTTAAGCAAAAGATATTAATAAGTTTTAGAGTTTAACACTTTTATATTTTCTGAGATCGAATTTTGAATTATTGAATTTTAAATTACCCGAGATCGGGGAGTTCGCTGAATGAGGTTAAAAGGCTGAGGCCTATTGAGCCGTCTTCTTGGGATGATGATCGGATGACAGTTAGCCTATTGGCCAAACGGTTTCTATGTTGTAAAACTCTGCCATTGTATCGGCTGGAATGGAAATTCAGCTGTTCGAACACTGTAGCCATATTTAGGTCTCTGTGTAGCATTGTGTTCTTAACAAACCATTCGCAGCCAGTTATCACTCTCAATATTTTATTTTGGGCGATCTGGATGAGCTTAATCTGGCTGTCACACGCCAGCCTTTATATTTGACAGCCATATCTCCAAATTGGCGCAATGATTTGATTATGCAGGGTCATTTTGTTTTTCAGCGTCAACTTGTTGTAAGGTCTAAGCAGCCAATAATATTTGCCCACAGCAGCTCGAATGCGAGTTCTTTAGACCCTAATATGAGCGGCAGAAGTTAACCTTCTATCGAGGGTAATGCCCAAGTATTTGGTGTGATTCGACTGCTAGACGGGCACATCATCAACTATCACTGCCGTGGGGTTATGCGTTTCAGCGTGAAACAGACTTATGGCTGTTTATGCATATTATCCAGCGTCTGGCCCACTGTGCAAACATAACGGCGTACTCTTGGATGCCGTTCGCTGTATCAAACTCACATGTTGCTCTATAAGTGACACAAACATCATCCGCCAATGTGGCCAGCATCATGCAATGTGGGTCACTGCCCCAATTTATGTTTGGCTGCGGCATATCAGTTGTATATAACGAGTACAGCAGCGGTCCAAGTACGCTTCTTTGTGGCACACCGGCATTCACGTCGTACCGCAGAGATATTGCTGAGTGGAATCGCACCGCAAACTGCCTTCCTAAAAGGTATGACCGTAGTAGACCAAAGTACGGTCCAGGCAATGATTTTTTGATTTTGACTAGTAGTCCTGAGTGCCACACTCGATCAAACGCTTCTCTAATGTCAAGAAATAGGGCATTGCAATACTCCTTGTTTTCGAATCCTTGCAATATTTGGTCAATAATGCGATGCAGTTGCTCAATTGTGCTATGTCCAGCTCGAAACCCAAGCTGATGTGCAGGGATTATACCCTTCGTCTCCAGAATTTTAACATTTCGGGCAGCAACTAGTCTCTCAAACACCTTCGAGATCGAAGGGAGGAGACTAATCGGCCTATGGGACGCAGGAACTCTTTCTGGCTTGCCAGCTTTGTGAGCCATGGAAATTAATCCAAACTTCCACTGCGCTGGAAAGTGTTGTAACCTCACAATAGCATAAAAAATTAATGCTATATAGAGGATTGCGTGGCTTGGTAATGCTTTCAAAATTGAATAGCATATATCATCGTACCCAGGCGCTCTATTCAACTTTTTGCGTCCAATTACCTCAGTAATCTCATTTGAGGCAAAAGGCATGATGGGGAAGTCCATTTGAAGCGATTGTTGTAGTATCTCCTGAGTCTCGGGAACCTCCTTCAGCCTGTTTCGAGTCTATTTTGCACCAAACTCTATTGGCATCTGCTAGAGGCGTCTTCTGGTGCACCTCCTTGGCGCGCGTCGTTGTCCACAGAGAGTGCGTAGCTTCGCTGCCCGTGCCTGTGTTAGCAAACCTTGCGTCAAACCATGCCGCTTTATGATCACACAACGCACGCAGGAGAATCATCTGGGCGTTGTTCCAAGCTGACTTGTCCAGCGGGTGCCGAGATCTCATCCACCTAGTATGGAGCCGTCTTTTTTCAGAGATTAGTTGACGAATCTCACTTGTAAGTGGAATACTGGCTGCAACTAATCGCTTGGGCGGTTTGTGCGTAGCTATTGATGCTGCAATCTTTATTTTGCCGACAAATATGTCAATGGCATCCTCTACATCCTTCCCTGATCTTATTTCCATATTAAGATGCCACGGTTGTTCTAACAGCGACTGAAACATCCCCTTATTGGTGTGCTTGGATATCAGACGCTCCACTGTTAAAAACTGCAACATATTTAAATTTTTATAACACTTTGTTAAAATCGCGACCAATTTTTTGCTCATTATTTATACTTTAACTAAGTTTAATATTAAGTTTAATGGCTTTTTCTGGCTTTTCTAAGCTGAGAAGAGAGAAGAGAATGGCTTAGTCTTGTTTCGTAGTATCTTCGTCTGTAACGGTTAACTTGCCTATTAGTGCTCCAGTATTTTTTTTTATCACCGTTCGATGAAAAAGCTAAAGTTTCTACTGCCATTTCCTTCTTCAGATGATGGTGCCACTGTAAATTGACATTACACAGACTACAACTGGTCACCACTTTAAACCTTCAACAATTGCTACCAGTAGCACCTTGATGAGAGTTGAAGACAGATCTTTGTTTTTGTATAGCAAGCCCTTGATGGTTGACTCGCCTAATTCTTTTACTGGCCCATTCTTTTGAAAGCAAATTGCATTCAATGCAAGTCAGTGTTTATATCACGTCCGTCGTAAGCAACTGAACTAAATTTTACATTAACTCGTCACTTTTTAGCTTTAATAATAATTTATCTGTATTATCGTTCCTCCGTTTGGATAAATGTTCCATTTTCCATTTTTGAGAACATTCTTTCGCCCAATTTTTGTCCGAATGGCTTGGTTGTGCACGATTATGATTAAAAGTCAACGTTTTTATGCTCACAATGATGTGGAAAAATCGAATTAATAATTAACTAGCTGCACCCAGCGCGCTTCAATGCGGCCCATATTAGACTTATTGATTTGGTTTTCGTTGACGTTGGTTTTGATATATCTATCAATAGTATTCTTCCGTTATCCATCCATCTTTCAGCTATTGTATTTGCTATTCACAGGATAGCAATAAATGTCTTCGACGTGTCAGAAATTTTATAAAGTCTATCACGCATTGATTGTTTGTTTTATTTGACCATTCTTAATTATTTTGACAGATGCATTCTGTATTCTATTATCTATAGCTCGGGTAAAATAACACCTTAGCCTTTGTAGATTAAAGAATGTTCATTTATTTCACAAAGATTAAACGCAGTGGCTGATTTTTGAAAGAATTGGGTCGCTCTTACTTTAACGCAATAAATAGAAAGTGTTATGCTGATTGAATTTTCTTACATTTTTTAAAACGAAACGCAGTACGCTGAGTTCCCATCTCAATTCTTTTTAATGATATGATGCATCCTCCGTTTCCTTAATGTTTTTTGCTGACTTTTTCCAAAGTAAGTATTCCAAAAGTTCTGTTAAATACTACCGTTGTATTCATGCATTAAAACATCACATGAAGGTTCGATCACTTCATAACATGTCTCTTATCCAATAAATATTCTTTACTACCTGAACCTTATAACATGCCCAGTAGTATACTTAAAGAGATTTCTAGCTCCATTCGTTTTTCTTTATCTCTTCTTTTTAATCTATCCATAAGATTATGCAAATTTCCATTTCTTTGGCCAGCAGTTTTTCATTAATCGACTTAATAAAAAAGGCTCAATTCATTTCGGACCAATTGCAACAGTTGTTAAAGTCTGCTGCCAGTCCTTTCCAACATGTTTCTTTAGATGCAAATCCATTTGCGCAAGCTTTTCAGAACTTTCTTTTGTTATGAATAATGGATTTGAATCTCGATGCCAAACTGATGTCGTATGAACAAACTTCAGTAAATTTTATGATATTGTGTGTCAAATGGATGTAGTTATTCCAATCCGGTAGAACACAAAAAGTACTATGAAACAATTATTTATCAAAAACTTTTTTAGAGTTTTCTGGTGTTCCCCTAGAAGTCACCTTGGTCCAATGTTGTTAAATATTTGTATTAATGCTCTG
This sequence comes from Leucophenga maculata, assembly GCA_035044805.1. Lineage (NCBI taxonomy): Eukaryota > Metazoa > Arthropoda > Insecta > Diptera > Drosophilidae > Leucophenga > Leucophenga maculata. Next base: position 38,559 of record JAWNNP010001187.1, read on the forward strand.
CCTATGGCTATTAAATATGGTCATATGGATTTTGTTGATACTTATACTAAAAACTCCATCTATTATTCACTTTTCCTTCCAAGAATTTGGTTCCATCTTTTTTTTTTTTGTATATATAAATATTTTATTTGATAGGGATCAGGTATCGGTATATGCTATAACCATATCATGTCGCATCCTTCTATTATAGCGTCAACTCCAATAATAGTCCTTCTTAATCTTCTTATTGGACTTCTATGTGGCAAACTCCTTACAAGCCTATTGGCATGATTTATCAGCCTTAACTTGTAGCGGCTTGTGTGGTGGATGATTATTGTTGTATGGTGTTCAGCCTTAAGTCTCGGCACCCTGTAATCTCTCGAAGACTTCTATTTTGCAGTTTATGGATTCGCTGCCTTTGTGTTTTGGCTGCGATGCCCCATATTTGTTTCGCATATCTCAAAATAGGAGCCACCGTCAGTTGTAAACAGCTCGCTTGCAGTATAAGGCTAGCTTCTTCTATTGATCATTTAAAAGAGCTGCCTTAGTCTGAGGCGACATCTGGATGTTACATAATGGACAAGTCGTACAAATGTAAGCCTCTTATCCCGCGTCACACCTAGGCACTTGACGCCGTTTGTCTGATCAAGGGTGATGTTGTTAAGCCAAATCTGGGGCTGAATTTTTTCTTGTAACTGTGTTGTAACATTTATCCACTTCCAGCATTTAGTTTAATATTCCATCGCTTGGCCCGATTCTCAAGCAAATGGACATACTCCTGCACCCCGTCTGCTGTATCGCATTTGGCGTTGAAGAGAATGGCAACGTCGTCTACATAAGAGCCCAATATGACTTTCCCGGATGGCATTATATCCTCATCGGGGACAGGGAGATTGGTAGTCAACAAAGAGTACAGCAAGGGTCCCAGGACACTTCCTTGTGGAAATCCAGCCCTCACTGGATGGATGGATGACAGCTTCTCTCGTCAGACCGCATCATGAAGTAGAAAAGGATGGAAGAATAGCCTTGAATTTTCGCTAAAAGACCAGCGTGCCATACTCGGTCAAAGGCTTCCTGCACGTCCAGGCTTTCTGAACTCCGTTGCAGAACTCCTTTTCCTCAAACGTCTTTAAAATGCGGTTCACTAACCTGTGAGCTTGCTCAACGGTGCCATGACCACGCCGAAAACCAAATTGATGCTCAGGTTTAGCCCTTTGGTAGACTCCAAGCTCTGTTATCCGCGTTGCAAAAATTCCTTCCCAAACCTTTGACAGTGAAGTTACAAGGCTTATAGGACGATATGACGATATACTACGTGAGCATCTACGGTTTGGAGCCTTCTCTATGCTTCTCATATTTGACTGCATTCCGTCTCTGGGCGATAATCCTTGTTTGTGGACAACTCTGATTCCACGAAAAAATGTCGGGTAGAAAAAGTTTTAAAGAAAAACAAGTAAGAACATTACAGTCGGGCGTAACCGACTGTAAGAGGCCTTGTACCAGTTCAGGTCGCCTAACAAACACATTAAATGTTTCCCGAGCTTATGACCAAACTTATGACCACTTCCTACTGCACGAATAAGTGCCTTATAAAACATTTATTTATGTATGAAAAGATATTTATAATCCGATTTTGATGAACTTTTTGGGTTTTAGCTTGAAGGGACTTTATCTCTATACTGGTATACTTAATTTTTTTTGTGTCAAAGAAACTTTTAGGCTTGTGAGTGATTTTATGGGGAAGGGGTGAGGTGCAAAATTTTAAAATTAACTTCTAAAATTCCGGAGCAGTCCTAGTCGACTGCAAAAAACATGAAGTCTCTATATATTACCGTTTCCGGGATTCTTTCATTCATACAGACGGACGGACGGAGAGACGGACAGGCGGAAATATATATATCGACTCCTTTATCACTCCTGACCATAATGGGGGTAACTTTGGGGGGTCTCCGAGCATTATTTCTACTTGTTACATACATTTGCACAAAACCAATAGGCTCTTGTACCTACGGTACAGGGCCTAAAAATTCGAGCAAAAATAAAATATTTTTAGAGTAAATTTATTGTTTTATTTAATTTTTGATCGTTCGGCAGTTAACTCAACTAAGCCAATTTGGTTCCTGTATATGGAACACTTTCCATGATATTCACCAAGACCGGGTGAAGTCGTTTTGAAACCCGTTTCTTCTTTTTGTTCTTCGCAGTATTAATTGAGATATCAACCTAATTCTTCAATCTTCTAAATAATTCTTTTATCATGGATAACTGTGCTCTCTGTTCATTTCTTTACAAAATTCTTATTGGTGAAAATTATTAATTTTCTTGCTACAAACAAATTCATTAAACGTCTGCTTTCGATTAACTCGCCATTTTGAGCCAATAAAATTGCTTTTTCCGCAACTAATAATGCTCTGAAAAACTCACCTAAAACTCTGTTCTATTTACAATAAATTCTCTTCTTTTGTTGGCATTAAAAATTGAAGTAAAAACGTTGTTCCTACCCATCACTGTTCAATTAATTAATTAGTTTTGGGCAACTATTTTGTTTTGCAGCTGCTGCTTCAATAAATAAATAAATACACACCGTCAGCAGCAGTACTTAATGAAAAAGTCAACTTCGAATAGCCTTTTGCTTTGGTTTACCCAATTTAAATTTTAAATAAACCTTTAAAAAAAACTTAAAGCAATAATTTGCGATTTAAAATTTAACCTTAGAGATTTTTGCTTTCATTTACCATTTTGACAAATGACCAAGTCAACTGATACAAAAATTATATTAATTCCTTTACATTAGGGTTGAGCTAATCGACTTGATTGTACACTACACAGTTATGAGGTATGAAATGTTGTGTGTTTAAAGATTAATGTTGTCGATCTTAAAAGGATGGAAATGGCTATATTTCAACGAGGTAATCAAGGATATATTTTTTATAGTATTAAATGTATATAATATAAATCTGAGGATTCATAATACTACAATCAACAGTCTTCTATGCATATCAAATTTTAATTTGGAAAAACCACACAACAAGCTTTTTGAACGGTGACTATTTTTTGTTTTATAACTCTAAAAATAGTTTGTCAGTCCAGTTCGACAAGAGCTATTAGGCTGAGAAAAGTTGCTAGGATTATTACAAGAAATAAACAAAGAGTTGTACGATTTGGTTTATAGTTCGTTGGTATGCAAGTAGGTGTTAGGTTAGGGTGACATTACCATGTGAAGCTAGTATTACCTTACCCCAACAGCTTGCCCGTTTCTGAAATTTAAATCATCATCTATTAAATAAGGCTGTAAGGAACAAACTTATAAATTTGGTGTTGCCCCATCTAACTTAAATTTTCAATTCTAAAGATTCATAAAATTAGTATTATTCTATATAACTTTCACGAAACAATATATTTCAGTTTATGACTGAAAACTCCTTTGAATTTCTAAGAGTGCTAGTGGCGTAGAAATGGAGTGCCAGAGGTGAGTACCTACAAGTTACCGGTCTAAAAAAGCACTACTAGACGAGTTGATCTGTACGTTGTGACATGTCCGTCTGTCTGTATGTTATTTAAAATATTTTTGGTATACATTTTTGGGGAATCCAACTTTTTTTGTGGATTTTTAATTGAAAGAAATTCCTTCTACGAAACTACCGCCTATTTTAGGGGTTTCGCTTAGTAATACATTGTTTACGGTTCATATTCAAATACAAGTAGGAATGTATTCAAGGGCGTACCTCACCCAGATTTAGCGATAGACCCATACAAACTTTCCTCCCACAGGTAGAATATTATATTTGGTATTTCGTGTAGACTCTATTATTTTTGCTCATTTATAATGATTATAAATGAGCAATGAACACATTTCGTAATTATATTGTGTTTGACCCTCATTACAAACACACATGGTATGGAAAAAAAGGGGGGTTCCCAAAGAGATTCAATAATAAATTAGATGACTCCAGGTATCAAAATAATTCGCTCAAAGTAGCAACAACCATAAACTCCGTGTGGAATCCCTAACGACAATTCAATAGGTCACCGAATCAAACTTAATAGTTTACCTTTAGCAAGAAGTTTTATTAAACCATATAAAATAAACAAGTAATTGCTAAAAAGTATACAACTGCAACTAAACCAATAGCACATTAACCAACTACTGGTTCTTGAGAATTAGAGAAACCTGAATATGATCCAATGATACCCAACTTTGTTCGTCGTATTAACTTTTTCTTTTTCACAATATGGCACCTGGTTGTCATAATGAATTTTGATTACTATCATATCTTTACTGATGATCGCAAGATTAAAATTAATCTATTGACGTAAGAATCGGTTTGGTTTCTAGAGCGCCACAAAAGATGAAGCACACAGGCATGACCACCCCAGTAACAGGTCAAGAGGTGGTGCGGCTGTGCTTATTAAACAGGAGATTTCGTATTTTCAACATGAACCTGTAAGTACTGCTAAACTCCAAATGGCCACCATTCAAGTTGCCACCAGTAAGGGTGAGTTAAAAGTTTCGTCGCTATATTTGCCTCCGAGTCTCACATGGGCAACTACAGAATTTGATCAATTATTCCATGGTCGTTTGATCTGACATAAATGAGTTTCGTCGAGATCTGGAAAAAACATTAGACCTGAATCTGGATATACTCACTCCAGATGACATTGATGATGCGCACGCGTTATTTCTTAACAAAGTTCACTCTGCTGCGCTTCTTACTACCCACAATAATGCATCACGGTGTTTAAGGTCAATATCCAGACTTCCAGTGGCGTTAGAGGCACTATTGCTGATCAAAAGAAGGACCCCAATGTGGATAGAGTTTACCGCAGAGTAGCAAATAGGGTGAAAAACTACTAGCAATACATAAACAATGCGAAACAGATCGGTTCTTGGTGAATGTCTCCCCAGATGATTAGACGAAACTATCTCTATGGAAGTTGACGAGGAGATACAAACAGCAGGTGGCCCCTAAATTCCCTTTCAGGATGACTGACGGATCCTGGGCAAGATCTCCAAGCGAACGAGCAGAGGCATTTGCTGCAAACTTAGAAAATCGCTTCCAATAGTTTGGTTTTGCATCAATTACCAGAGCACGTGAGGCCCAGTCAGTACTTGATATACCTAGCCAACTTTGCTTTCCAGTCGCTCCCATAACAGTGGAAGAAGTCTCGACTCACAGTAAAGCTCTGAAACCCAAAAAAAGCTCCTGGAGATGATGAGCTAGATAATTTTACCTTAAAAGTATTGCCATTGAAAGCCGTTCTCTTTTTGGTGCTCATCTTTAATGCTGTGCTGAGACTGGGACATATTCCTAAGCAATGGAAGAAAGCAAAGATATACAGGCCTATAAGTCTGTTACGTACGGTTTCAAAATTATTTGAGCGCTGTATATTGACACGAATCCTTGACATGAGTAAAGTCAGGAGAGGGATTCCCTCATATCAATTTGGATTTCGTAAGTCCCACGGAACACCTGAACAGCTTAATAGGGTTGTAAATTTCATCCTTGAAGGATTCGAGGCAAAGGAGTACGTGGTTACCCCTTATATTGACATTAAGCAGACATTTGATCGAGTTTGGCATGATGGGCTACTAAGTAAGCTTAAAAGTCTGCTGCCGCCTCAACTGTGGTTATTAATGCACAGTTATTTGCATGACAGGGCTTTTTCTGTGGTATTGGATGACGCGGAGTGTGTGTGCTGGGCGCGCTGTTATATACACTGTTCACGCACGACATGTCCACTGACAATGAAATACGTATTGAAAATGAACAAGATCTGCTGATCGCAACTTTTGCAGATGACACAGCTATCCTGGTCAGAGACTGCTGTGTATATGAACATCTAACATCCTGCAGCAATACTTGCGCAGCTTTGAACGCTGGGCTAAGCGGTGCAACATTGGCATTAACTCTAATAAGTGTGCCAATGTTACTTATGCTTTACGTCCAGACTCTTGTCCTGGAGTCTTTATTAATAACCAGCTGATGTGCCAACACTCGGGTTACAAGTACCTTGGTGTATTCCTGGACAGGCGGTTGACTTTCAGAAACCACATCACAATTGTTACTAAAGCAATTACGGGAAGATTGAGGAAGTTGCAATGGCTACTCAATAGCAGAAACAAACTCTCGCTAAGGAATAAAGTCGCCATTTACAAAATAATTATTGCCCCAGCTTGGCGGTATGGCTTACAAGTTTATGGTATTGCAGCAAAATCAAACCTAGCTAAAGTTCGGATACTACAGGCCAAGACGTTGCGCATGATTTCTGGTACCCCTTGGTACATGCGCACTTCCGACTTAGAAAGGGACTTGAATGTCAACAAAATTAGAGATGTTATAATGCGCCAATCAAAAGATTATTTGGTTCGGCTTGAAAACCATCCAAACGAACTTGCGAGGCGCCTGCCAAAACAGCGCAGACTTGGAGGTGTTAGAGTGGCGAGAAGGCTGAGAAGATCGCAACCTGTCGATCTCCCCCATAGATATCTATAGTTATTAAAAACTTATTACTTATTCCAACAATATACTTTTGTTTGTTGCTACTTACTCTCTAAGCGAATTAATTTAAGTTATTCTATAGAAAATACCAGTAAAATTAATATTAATTAAACCAAAGAAAAAACTTTAACAAATAAAAAAAAACACAGACATACATTTTTGGTAAACAAGCGATAAACAAGCTAAAATCAAATTGGAAAAAATCCCGCTTTCCGTTTTTTATGATTTTTGGCCATTATAAAACTTAAAATAAGCTAGATCTAGCGGGAAAAAGTTAAAACGGCAACACTGTACTGTGTAGTCAAGTGTTTGACTCAACAAAGTCCTTGGATCAATAGACTCCGATAGGAAAAATTTGGTTTCTGTTTTTTTTTTATTTCTATTTTTGTAGCAGAGACAAGTAGACAGTAAATTCAGCAGGAAAAGAGAGATCAATGGATCAATGCTATACTTTCACATTGACATTTTCAAGACGAGGGGTTTGGCAAGGTGTGGTGAGTTTTTACACGGTTCTTAGTGGTAGTCTAATATTTGACAAAAGAGGTTTTACGTGGACGCCTGTGGCGTACCAAAGCGTAGATATTGTATTTTGGTAAGTAGAGTCGAGGCCTATATAAAACCACTTTTGATGTATAGTTTCCAATACCCGGTAGAGAACGCAAGTCTTCGTCAAGCTTCCGAAAAAGCTTTACCCGCATGTGAACTGAAACCACAGCAACTAAGTTACTCTCCGAAAATCCATTTCAATAAAGTAAACTTCGTGGGTCTCTGACCAGCTTAGTACTAGATAAACGCTCTCGTGAACCCTCGTAAACTAGAACAAATACTAGTTACTGTTCCATTAGAAATTGCAAGTTTAACTGTTTGAATATCAGTGCAAGTTGATGTTACACACAACAACTCGACAGACGAAACAGTCTAAAATTATGCACATGGGACATAATTTCCTCACTGGTCTGCGCAAACCCTATTTCTAATTCTTCCGTTAAGAATAACGGCATGCATATGCACGTAATATAACATCAAAGCGGTCTGCTATACTCCAACAGTTCATAAAAGGGGTTTGAAATTAGAGCCAAGTATTGACACCAATTCCAATCCTAAATTATATGCAACTTGGAAACTGCTTGCCCAAGGCACGTAAACCACCAACTGAAATTGGACAAGATGAAGAAAAAAGGTGAGTATGGTACAAGAGGTATCCTTACTAATCTCGCAAAACAATTTAATTTCCTAAGCCCATCAGGTGTGGAGAGTACCCCACTTACATCATACCCACCATCACGACGTATAACCCCACAATGTCAGATCCCTGACCTCTCGTACAGTGGGCATTCACATAGGCCATTTTTCCAAGTCTCTTCATAAAATGCACAACAACCAAAACGGCATGTAGGCCCCTTTTTTTTGCTAGAATGTATTAAGGAAGCCATGACCCGTTACAAAAAAACCAAGACACAGTTTAAGCTTATCCACAACAAGCGTGAATCTACGGATCCACAAGTAAGTCGCCCGTTCTCTATCAAAACTTTTCCACCTATCTTGCCAACTTCAGAGTACACACTCACCTAGTAGAATCGAACAACCACTCACCCTACATCAAAGGAAAAAGTCTCTTATTCTTGAATCAAACAGCACGTATCTCATCGTCGAGACCCTATCAGGGAGACTAACTATACGAGTATATCATCATTATCGTCGATATTTTGAGTGGACGCCAATAGTTGATAGTTCGACTAGTGCCAAGGTTTTCAATTTTGTCTTTTATTTTAGTGCGAGACATTTTTAGGTTTATTGAGGCATTATTTGCATCAAAGCAGGTGAGAATTCTAGGCATTTTTTATTGATTTGCAATAACTATTTTGTTTATCTGAATACTGCTAAGATGTTAAAACTATCTAAGAATAGTTCTATTATTTATATTTAATGCTGCATATTTTAAGCGAAGAGAATCGCGTTTAAATTGTAGACAAGACATACTTAGACTCATTCACTGTATTACATTTCGTTGCTATTTGAAATTATACTAAACCAATATACCCTTAACTTTTATATATTCGTATGTGTGCAGGGTACAACAAGTTAAAATGCGAAACTGAAGCACTTCATGTGTCGACCAAGTAGTAGTCTGCGTAAATTGATATTTCGTTGACCACACAGGTCAATCAAAACCCACATCAGCGGTAAAGGACAAAAGAAAGAAATGGCGATGGCGGATTGACAGCTCGACATATAACATAGCCGTAATCTGCCATTTTGAGTCGCACATCGTATTAGACGGACGTAAATAGAATTGGGTTGAGCATTTTCTGATTAGGGTTCAATGGGCGGCGCATATTTTAAGGCTGCTTTTTAATATTTCATTAGTAATTGGCTGGCATTAAATGGAATTACCAGTAATACCAGAAGCTCAATTACAATCTTTTTTTTTTAAGTTTTTTTTTGTGCTGCCCACTTTCAGGTCAGATATATTTTTTGTGGTCTCATTTGGATGAGTAAAACTTTTTATTTAGCAAATATTTAGCGAACATAATTTTACCCTAATTAAAAGCGATTAACTAAGTAATTAATTTGGGATAAGCGAGCGAACAAGTTCTATGCGTAAAATAAATATAAAAACTGTGTTTAATAATTTAAAATGCGCGTGGCTTGGATTTGAGCTAATCCACAGCCAATTTTTGAAAGGTCATAAAAAGTTGCGCGTGTTCAACTTTTTTCTTTTCATATTTTGTAAATTTGCTTTGATTACGATTATCACTTGAAACCGTGGCGAAAAAAGTGCGAATAATTTTACTATTTGACACTCAAAGTCAACAAACAAGCGACAAAGTCCAAAATTATACATTTTTTCTATAAAGAAAAGGAAAAAGAAAAAAAAACAAAATTGAACTAAGGCTGAGCCAACAAAAATTTGGGTATTATGCGCGTCGGATAAACTTTTTAGACGCCGACAAACAATTTGGCGAAAATGAGAAAAGTCAAACTTAATGCAAATGCTTTTCGCACCCAAAGGTAGAAAAGTTGAACAGAAAATAGAGCATTGGAATTGGGTCTTCTAACTAGCAGAAACGGATTTCATTTTGATATAAATAGGCGACAAAAAAAAAAGGGGAAAAAAAAGTGGACTTTTGTGGAACCGAAGCTTTTATACGCTTCATTTGGTCGGAAAAGTTGTTTTTTAACAACAATAAAACGTGTGCAAAATTTCAGTTTGATCAATAAATGTCTTCTGTCACTAGTTGAAGACCAAACATAAGATTGAAGGAAATAAAATTTATTTAAAGGATTGATTTCAGATTGATATTCCTTTCCCTAAAAAAATTCAATGATTCCTAGTACAGCAAGCAAGCGCGACATTTCCGATGATCCGACAACAAAAAGTCCAGAAACAGGTCCAAAATGCAGAAATACAAACGCAGCTTCGAAACTTATATTTTGATGGTTGAAAGAACGATATTCTTTCCCAAGTGAAACGAGGGATGAAGATCTTCCGACAAAAAATCAAAAAAGAGCACGTTTCCATTCTAACAGAGCCTGAAGCAAAATGGCCAAATAGAAGGAGGTATTATTCGAAACCTTGAATCAAAACTAGGTCGATCATCACATTACAATCTACGATATCATCTAAGGTACCTGATGATCAAAGAAAAGTAGACAAGGCAAGCAGCCATCCGAGGTCATCAAAAGCACCTGATGACGAAGTGAAAATGAGCAAACCCATTAAGGCATCAGAAGTACATGATGGCCAGATAGAAATCAATTCACAACGGAGTTAGACCCCAATAAAAAATGGTATATCTTATGGAAAGAATAGTTGATCGTAAAAGGCAACAAATGTGAAAAATCTAAATATAAATGACCTCTGAAGGAATAAAGCTATGTTAAAAAGCAACGAAAATTAGAGGTCAATTACAAATTCGATGCATCCGATGAGATAGATATTCTCAAAGCTGAAGTAGCTGGCTGAGATACTCATTGCTAAAAGCTTCAAAAAGCAAGAGGAAAAACAGCTACGTCAACAGCTCAAAAAAATTTCATTCATGAAAATTTCATTCCCTGAACAAGAATATGTTCAACTAATGAGCTCGAGCCACGTCTAAGAGAGCAAGAAACAGAACAGGCCAGACAACGAAGTTGAAGAATATTACTTTCGGTCCCAGCAGGAAAGAAGAGAAAGAACAGGCAACGCTACGTGAAGAGCTCAGGAAAATTACTTTTGATGAAAAAGAATTTGCGTCAACGCAACAGGAGCCCAAAAAAAGATAAAGACCAGGGCGCCCTTTGACTTTGGAAATACGACAGTCTGCCGAAACAGAACTGGCTGAGGAGCAGACAACTGCTAGTTCTTCCTTATTAATCGGCTTATTCTGTTCAACAATTGCTAGTGTTGGAGTAAGGTCGAAGTAAGATTTTACAGATTTCGATCTGCCATCCGCCTGCCGCCGAACTATTATAACCAACAAATTTCTACGCAACCGACACCGAGTTCACCAATAGAACAAAGGGTGTCATTTGAGATTGTCGACAATAATCTGTTGAAAGCGAAACGTTCTGAATCAAGCGGACAATTGGCAATGAAGAAGAAAACGCTGCAGTTTCAGCAGCCAACCTACGCTGACTGCGACTATTTATTTCAAAAAATAGTCAATAGTCACCCGGGAAGTCCTCACTTTGAAGTGAGTAAAGCTGTTGGGAAATTAATGCAACTCAGAGTATATAATTCAGCATACCAGCATACTAACAAGAGTAAGATGGAATGTCTGAACTGGAAGAGGTTTGTAAAACACCTCAAGTCCATCTTATACTTCTTGCACCACCGAACAAATTGGAAAATTTCGCTTCCAAATTGTCCCGAAGAAGACTTCAGCTGTTGCAGCAAATATGGATTCCTACACTTCCGAGCAGCTAAAGCTGATTGAGTTTGACACCCATTGCTGACTGCAATGTTAGTCACGACTTGCTAAGTATCTGCAAAAGTTACTACAGACGAAGTTAGGTTGGAACCACAATCTTCTACTGGACCTATCGGTTCAAAACTTACTCTACCTGTAGTTCGATATAAAGCAGTCTCTGCCATCATGCCTTATATTACGCCTGAAAATTTTAGTACTAATCAACAACATATACTAGAAAAACCCGGGCAGTTGTGACTGGCACTGGCGTCCAACCGATCTTAATCATGTTCACTGGAAAAACCTCGCAAATATAATCTTACACTTGTACGTCTCAACAAACAACCCCTCAGCAAAGCTATATTTCGATTTGGTTTCATATCAGAAATTTCATTAAAGATGGACCGAAACTTCTGTTTGAATATTTTGAACGCACTCGATATTTAGCAACCAAATATTCTCAAATTGGAGATGCAAGCATTTATCGAAACGCTTTATTTGCATTACCTGCAGATCTGCTGGTAGTGATGATTTGTGATGAGAAGCTTGAAGCTCGATTAGAAGAGCTGAACAGAACTTGAGAAGCTAGAGAAGTGGGAGCTGCAAGCGGAAATCTTCCAATGCGAAAATTGTTAAAACTTATATCCTCCTCCAAGCTTATCAAGTTTTACTAAACACAAAGTTATTGATAAGATTACAGTGGGACAAGGGTACGAAGTGTGATAATTTTCTTCATATCCTTGCCCGTACACTTGCAGGTGAACGGTTAGTGAAACTGATTACGGAAACTTCTACGCAAGTGTATAGCAGTGATGCTAGAGACGAACTTATCCACTGCACTTTTCTTATCAAATATTGCCATTTTAACCATAAGACCCAGCATCCTCTTTGATCGGGACACTAACAGTATTAATAAAAAATGTAACAATAAAAAAAAAATCTTAAAAGTACCTGTCACGTTCGAAGAAGTTAAAGTACAAATCAAGGCACTAAAACCGCGGAAGGCCCCAGTATACGATGGTATTGATAGTAGGACTGTTAAGGCACTGTCTGTTAAAGCTGTCCTGTACCACGCACTCCTATTTAACTCCATGTTACGTATCTGTCACTTTCCTTCTCAATGAAAGTGTGCAGAAATCGATACTAAAGACTGGAAAGCCCGAAGGACAGCTCGACTATATAGACTGATAAGTTTGTTGCCAATATTCTCAAACACATTCGAAAGAATATTTCTTGACAGAGTTTTGCTAATACTAAATGATCGGAATGGTATTCCAGATTGTTAGTTTGGCTTCAGACATCAGCATGGCACTCCAGAGCAAGTCCACATAGTCGTGCATCGCATCCTGGACATTTGGTTTTGAAGAAAAACAACATAGCTCTGCTGTCTTCTTGAATGTGAAGCAGGCGTAGGGTCTGCTGTTTTAGCTTAGAATGCACCTTCCTACGGCTTACTTCGATATCCTTAAATCTTTTGTACTGGGACGCTGTTTTCAGGTAGTGATAAAGGGAACCTTATCGACAATGCGCCCAATATGCGCTGGAGTACCCCAAGGTAGTTTTCTAAGCCCAACCCTTTTTTCCTTGTACACTGCGGATATGCCAAAACCGACTGGCAAACACATGCTGCTTGCTTTGTACGCTGATGGCACTGTGCTAATGGCTAACTCTGATTGTCTTAATGCTGCTTCTGATTATCTCCAAGAAATTTTGGACGGCTTCTATCAATGGGCTACGCGGTGGTAACATACAAATAAACAGTTCGAAGACTGCGCTCTGCACTTTCACTTTGAAAAGTGGCATATGACGCTACTGTCACTTTGAACAATTCAGCTATACCCCAGGTTAATTACGTCAAATACATAGGTATGCTATGTTAGACAAACGTTTAACATTAAAGTAATTTAATTGGATTCTACAGTTCATCGAATAAGCTAAGGCTAAGCAATAAACTTCTAATCTATAAAATGATCATTGCGCCGTTGTGGAAATACGGGATACAACTTTGGGGAACCGCCTCTAAAACTATTATACAACATGTGCAAAGACTGCAAAAGAAGATAATGCGTTTAATTTGTAATGCTCCATGATTTGTGCGTTACACGACCATCCTTCGTAATCTGGATATACCGACTATAATGGATGAAATAAATCATCAAAGCTCAAAATACAATGATCGGCTCCGCAATTACATAAACGCACTGGCTTCAGCACCTGCTAACAATTCAAGCAGTTGGCGTCTCAAGAGGCTCCACTATAGGCTACGATTCTTAAAAAACACTTATTTTGGACAACCCTTGCCAAACGAATAGACAGATATTCAAAAAAATTGCTATGTCTATGAAGCTGGTGAAAAATTTAAATTCTTTTTGGTCTCTCTGACTGTTCCTTCAATGCTTTACATAATTTCAGACAAACTGCCAATACCCACTTTCACACTATATGTAAGGTGCATAAAAAGGATACTAAGGATGCTAAGTGTAAGCTCAAGCGGTGTCTGTGGTAGTTGAAAAGTTTAAAAATGTGCGCCGTTCTAAATGTTTTTGAATTCGATTTTCTTTCCTTTTTTTCATTCATTTCGACTGTTTTTTGTTTTTGCTATTTTCCCGGCTGCTTTTTTTCCATTCAGTTCTTATTTTTCTTCGCCTGTTTGTTTGTTGCGCGGTGCGAAAAGATTTTTCAAGTGTTGGCGGGGTCAGAAAGAGGCAACAAGTAAAATGTGTTTTCTGCGCAACAGTCGAAACACAGAAGAAAATTAAAAAAAAAGAAAAATAATAAAAGGAAAACTAAAGAAAAGTTGGAAAATACTGCTGGCACCACTAGACAAAGTCTTTGTCTGGCAGCTTTTTGAATAGTATCAAAAAATGAATTTTCTTTGGCAGGTTAATGTATGCACGTTCCGGAGGTCAAAATCACGAAATCTTTTCATCGACAAACTTGAATGCCAGAAAAAAAAAAAATATAAGAAAAAAAGTTGTTTAAAAAGTCCAACAAATGACGAACAATGTGCGAAATTTTTTTGAATTTTTAAAGAAATTTGCAGTCATAATTGGCTGTCAGTATGGAAAATTGTGTTTTCAATATTCTTGCATTAATTTTAAATAAAATTGGAATTTTGGCTTAGTACGGGGCTACTATTAATATGTTTAAAATGTTTAATGTCTTATGGTCTCTTAATACATTAAACATTTTAAAACAGAGGAGGTTATCAGTAATTATTGGATTGTTCGGATAATGATATAATGAATATGGAAACATTGGTATGATTCGAGCAAAATCATAGGAATAAGCCTTAACAAAGCTGCAGTTAGCCTTTGGAAAGTATAGCATGGTATGACTATGGACTATGATGAGTTTAAAACCTTAGAGAAACGTTGATCCAACCACATGTTGGATGCACCACAGCACAAAAATCAACATGTTATCACATCCAATGAAAATGCTGCATTCTAATTGAACTCCTTAGTCCGCGACGCCCTGAGAGCTGAAGATACAGACATTTGCGTTTTTATGGATATAGAAGGCACCATTGGTATATCATATCAAATTGCAAACATTTTAAAAAACCTTGAAATGCTAATTTAAATCGTAATTAACAGAATAATGTATAGCCCTTTCCCCTTAAATTTACTTTATTTAACATAATATTGCATTGGAAATAGAATAAAAAACTGAAATTAGATTTTGATTTCGTTGCAGTTAATTATTAAAATATTAACTTTGGTACTTGAGTTAGTTTAAGAGGTCCTTGGAGAAAAAGTATTTATTTACCTAAATTAGCTCAAAGTTAGGACGAATGGGCTTGGGTCTGTTCAAGCTATACTGAATGCGATTTTTTAAGATCTTTGACACTCAATTGCAATTGCAGTTACTACTCCTCTGTCCACGGGTTTGCCAGCCACACAGACTCTTTCATGACTGGCATTCTGAGAGCAGACAAAGAGGATTCCGGAATTGTTAAACCATTTGCATCAACTTCGTCTTCGTCGAGCCAATCAGCACATATTCTGTTCTTGATGTCGGATTTTACTGATGGGCAAAAGAAATCGTAAATCATCTGCTTAAACCCTTCTAGAGGAGCAAACAGATCAACGGACAAGTGATGAAAATTCGCATGCTGTTTTGTCAAGGTGACTAGGTACCAAGACCTTGTTTGAGGTTTAAAGGACTGGGCAGGGTAACCCAGTAGCGCATACAACCACTATTGTTGTATTTTGTCTTCATTAAGAGATGTAATGCAGACACTGTGGAGAGTTCGTTGTGGAGAAAGCGTGTCCCATTCTAGATATGTATGTCGGACCGCTGTAACCAACAAATTCTTCCTTACCGAAACTTTCAGGATTTGTGGCGAGTTCTTGGAAACGCGTGCCCACAGTATGTATGTCGGACCGCTTCAACCAACAAACCTCTCATGCAGGTCGGACAGAGACAATTCCTCATCATCTCTGTTCGGCAGCGTTCATCAGCAGCGCTACCATGAATGATAATGTTATTAATGGTCTCCAGAAGAGCTCGTTGCGAGTCACAGTTAGGCTGATCAGTCAGCATGAGAGCATTTATAGGCCAAGAACAGCAAATGGTGCTGATGATGTCCCTCCTTTGAGGATATAAAAGTGTTACCTAACTTTAACAACATTGACTACAGCAATGTGCTTCTGTGTTAGCACTAACGAAAGCTGATAACGGAAGGAAGGATTTTAATTCCCGAGATGTTCGAATCCCCGAGTGATTACGACACAATTTTACCTGCTCTGTTATCTGTTAGTGGAAAATTTTAATCATTACACCAGCATAATTGTTTGTCTGGTAACGATTTGGATCAAATACCCCAAGACGATTAAGCATCAATTTGAGAATATCTTTGGTAGCCTTACTCATGGACGAGGAGTCAAGGAAAGCGTGCTTACCAAGAAAGAGGCAATAAGCGGTGGCCCTTACACACAGCAAATAATGGCAATTCTGGAGGACAAGCAGGACAAAATGTCGGAGGGCATTCTGAATGAAGAGCAAGTTGAAATACCACAAAAGATGATGCACAGTTGAAGTCTCCGACTAAGTTTGTAAACTCACTGGAGTCCTTAGCTCAGCAGCAGGCAGAACATTTCTAATTTTATAATAAAATAGAGCAGTAGAAGCTGCAGATGTAATAAATGTGAAATTAAGAAGTAGAGATTACTTGTGAGCTTTAATTATGAAACTAAATATTTAAAATAAATTGAAAAAAACCATATAAAAATTTATGCTAACTGAATTTCCTTATTGAGTTTGGCTTTACATACTATTTGCTAAGCTAATTTCTTGTGAATATTACATACTTATAAATAAATGTGTCATAAGCATGTCATGTAAACATACATAATGCTGAATGTTTTAATCATGTGAAGTATCTGGCCAAACGTACTCCTTTCAAATGTTTATGTGGTGATCTTTAGGAACTAACAACGATACGAGCCAGTGGCAATATAACTGCTACCAGTTGAGTTATATGCGTCAATCGGGATGGTTTTAAATGAGGACGAATTTTATTTAAGAATACAATTTTTACAGCACAAACGAGTACACATATGTGTATAACTTGCCACTTTTCTGACATATTTGGCACACATATATTTTCTCGTAAGTATTTCATTCGTCTTAATTCATTGACTGAATTGTGTTCAGCTCGGCAATACTTCTGCAAAACTTATTTCAGATCAATATCCTAATAGCTGAGAGACAAGTTTTTGTTCATACGTCATAGGTTGCTTAAAAAAGTGACTTACTATTCATCAATATCTATTTTGTCCCCTTTAAAGAAATACGCTCAAATATAATACTTTTGTGTCTGCGCTTTTTTTAACCTTTATGGTCTTGAGGTTTGCACAGCGATTTGCTACTTTCATGAGTTTCTTCAGTCCGATGAAGACATTGGCTAAGGAATGATAACAAAGTTGAACAGGTGCATTAATGTGGTTAAAGAGACATGATTTGTCTTCCCACAAGTTTAGACGATTTGCCACTCGATTCTTGCCTAAAAATACGGAATATTCATGAAATATTTTCATTATAAGCTTTTTTGAGTTTTAAGGAAATGTTTTCATAAAAAACGGAGGAAGAAAGTTTATATGGCGCTTTGCTAACGATTTCGATAGTATTTGGCCATATATATGGTAAGATTCAAATGACGAATTTGGTGTCACTTCTAGTTGAAGTCTGTACATATTTAAAACTATTTTCAATGCAGATATATTCGATCGTCTAAGCAGGGCCTAAAGCTATTTTTTGTGCTGAGCTGACCACTTACAAGGGCAACATTTTAAAATAAACTTGTAAAATTTCGGAGAAGTCCTAGTCGAATGCAAAAAACACAAAGTCTGTATCTATTACCGTGTCTGAGATCCTTTCGTTCATACGGACGGCCAGACGGACGGGCTATATCGACTCCTCTATCACTCCTGAGCATAATGGGGGTAACTTTGGGGGGTCTCCGCCCATTATATCTACCTGTTACATACATTTGCACAAAACCAATAGGCTCTTGTACCTTCGGTGCAGGGTCTAACTAGCGTTTTCTCTTCAATGTTTTTAAGTATTTAACAACATTTTTGACTCCAGTTGAATTGCAGACTAACGAATAGGGTCTATCGAAATGTTTAACCATCGCTACCGGCACAGCTACAAACTTCTTGCTTCCTTGTTCGTTTGTGTAGTTGTTGCTGCTTAAATTATTCTCTTAGTGCTTTAGACTACCAATATGAGCAACTGCAAACACACGCACACACATGATATTTCACTCACACACACAGCTACACGAACTCACTTTTATAACCGTTCGTGCCAATGCATTTCTGACATCGCGTTGTCGACTTTTGTGCGCCGCTTTATTTGTATGTTTTATTGGGTTGCCTATATTTTGGCGTACGTTCAACTCGATTTAAGTCTGCAGTAGGACGTGATTCAAGCAAAATCGCCATATTTGTAGCTGCACGGAGTACTTGCACGGCTTCATCATTTCTGTGCGGCGGTGTGTAAAATTTTATTGGCAAAATTTTATTTCGTGCGTGCTGCAGAAGTTCAGTATGCCAGTCAGTCAGTCAGTCAGTCAGTCATTCAGTTTATCATGGAGTCGCTGATTGCTGCCAACACTGTCGATCACTCATCCGCGAACTTATACGTTTGCCAGTTGTTTGGCTTACAACCAGGTGTGCTGTAGCTACTGGTTCGCATATTGGGCTAATAAAAAAATGTATAATATTTTATGACAGACGCATATATGCTTGGCTCTAAATATTTAAAGGAGCACTTGGTCGCACGCGCTGCGAACGTATAAAACTATGCACACTGCACTCCAGCAGCTGTGTTCAGCATAGAAAATAATTTATTAGAAATTCGAGTCATTTCCAAGCGAACAACGCATACAAAATATATTAAAAGCCATTACTCTCGACCATATACATTTCAATAAAATAAACACTGACAGTTTTAAATCATTAAAATGAAATCGAGCACCAGCGAGTGTTTGCAGGACAGATAAAAAGAAAGAGACGAAGCGATTGGGTAAAAACAATTGCAATGAGGAAATAAAATAAAATCCGACATGAAGAACATATCGACATAAGTTTGACAGCTTGACTATTTGACTTAAGTGCAAACGAGTGCGAAGGATGATAACAAAGAAGCAAGAGACTCGACGACCAAGCAACTTTGGAGTGGACGAAGGACGAGCTGCCAGCTGATGCCGAACTACATGTACGACAAGAAATAGCAACGCCGCCGAAACTCGTTCATTTGACGGAAATCGACTCAAAAGCAAACTGCTGAAAATTACAAGCGAAAAACTTTTGACTGCTGGAGGATGCAAACCCCAATGTCTACGGCTCATATGCAGCAACAGCAGCAGCAGCAGCGAAAGTTGAAAGTGAGCTAGTGTCGTTGTCATCGTTCTGCTGCTGTTGTCCTGCACTGCTCCCGCTCCCCACTGCTGTTGCACCATAGCTCAAGGCAATGGAAAAACTTTTTACACATGCGTCTGAAGCAAGAGTGCTTTGCAAGTGTATCTGTGTGTGCAGGAAAATTCAAATATTATTTGTTTAGCAAAAATAAACTTTAGTGATGACATACGATGTTGCGAAAAACTGTTTACAAAGCAGGATCTGATGTAGCAGCCAGAGCCAGTATAATGTAAACGTTGCATACTTCACGGCGCTCTGTCACTCGGCACAAGGCTGCGCTTAAAGTCGCCACAGTTTATTGATTTTTACTCTTTATAGAAGTTGAAAACCGGTGTTTTTTATTTTTTATTTTCTATTTTGTTGCCTTCATTCTCTGTTCTCGTCTACTTTAAATATTTTATGCACAGCATACTTTAAGGCGTCGCTGAAATGTGTTATCCACTGACGGTTCTTATTGCCTCAGCGCGGCTTTTAGCAACAGCATGGACTGGCATGGAATGCCGCACTGCCAGCACCAGGCTCCTTCCTTCAGGCTAGCAGTCAGACCAGACAGGCTGGCAGGAAGCGAAAAGCAGCCGCGCTGTCATTGAAGTGTCTCAAGTGTCTTTCGACGGCAATGACGGACTGTTGGAGTGGGATTGCGATGCGATGCGTACTTCTGTCTCTGACAGCATCGCATTTAAGTGATGTACATATTTATTTATTGTGAAAATATTTTAAAATAAATGAAGACATAATGCAAACATTTCGATGTAAGTACATACTTCACATTAAAGATGAATATTCTATAAATCGCATTTCATTTCGTTTCTTGTTAATTCCTCAGCTTCAATAATTCATTTAACGCTGTTTATGCGAAATATAATTAAAAATGTACACTGTCGCAGGCTGCATTAATTTAACCGGCTTGCTTTGTGAATTTTAAACAAGCCAACTTGATGAGTTTT
This sequence comes from Leucophenga maculata, assembly GCA_035044805.1. Classification (NCBI taxonomy): domain Eukaryota; kingdom Metazoa; phylum Arthropoda; class Insecta; order Diptera; family Drosophilidae; genus Leucophenga; species Leucophenga maculata. Next base: position 58,808 of record JAWNNP010001187.1, read on the forward strand.
GGCCATGAGTGGCTAACTTCGTCTGGAATGCGACTAAGGACAGAGAGCCGCTGAAAATATGCCGTGTCAGGGTCAAGTTTTGCATTACAGCATTCTCGCAATGGAAGATGTTGTTGGCTGATGACGAAAGGATTAATTTATTTCCTTGCTCGTCCTTCAAAGACTGATTATAAAATGTTCTCACAACTTTTGAATTTACAAAGTTTGAAGTTGTTGGAGAAGCGCAATTCAACTTAATAAGACTTTGTGACTAAAAAAAAAAAATAAAAAAAAAAATTACAAACAAATAACGAACCATTTTTTATTTATGAGATTAAAGCTTATGAAAGGCGAACGAAGATTAAAGTTTAGTAAGATTTATGAAAATTATTCTTTCGTAATTGACTACAATTGAGTTGAATTCACTAACCATCAGGAGTCCTTGTTTATGTATAGCGAAAGACCGAAATATAAGAATGGCCTCCGTCGTATGCTTGCAAAGAACAAAAAAAAAAAATATTGCTAAACGCAATAAAAATTATACATTCAATAGGAAGATTGTCGCGAAGATTCGAAGTTTCTCGGATGATCGAGCAACTCAAAAGGTTCCAAAATGTTGCCGTGCTCTCGGTTTGAAACATTTTAGAAATGATGCATCGATCATTTTGAATAACGAGCAGCATTTCACTTATGCTCACCATGATTCGGTGGGTAGCGGTATATTTTACACAGATAACATAGATCTCCAGCCTCAAAATTTTAGCTTAAAAAAGGCTGAAATTGCTTTAAAATCAGTTTTAAAGCACAAAGAAGACTGCGAATGAAGGATATATGCTCAAAATTTTTCAGCTGCTGGTAAGAGAAATGAAATGTGTACACAGGCTTCCACATTTCATTTCTCTACCCACCTACAGCAAGATTTTGAACATACATCCTTTTTACAATAAGCGTTTAATTACATTCCAAGTTACAAGTGCTTGTGTGTGTGTGTCAAAATTATTTCCTTGTCTGGTTTTTTGTGACCTCGACGTGATCGCTTGTAGACAGATTGGTAATAATGAATTGGTTCATGTTTTGGTGGTTGTTATTTGGTTGCATAGAAGTGATAGCAATATCATACAAACAGACGCTGCAAACGATTTACACAATTACACAGCGCGGTGGACAGATCAATGGCAGCACTGTATCTGTTCATGTATATTTATAGTTGACATTGCAGTTCATTCATTCTTTGATGAAAATGTATTTTCTGCTTTAGTAGTTTTTTCGTATGCTTTTATTACTTGTGATAAGGCGTCCGAATTGTCTAATTGTAAATGTTAACTTATACAAAATAAAGACACTTCTGCCACCTTATGTAAATCGCATACTAGAGTCATACTTATCAAACAGAACGTTTGCTCTTAAATATAATAATGTCAAGGAATAGTCTTAGGCCCGTTACTGTATGTATTATACACAGCTGACTTGCCTGTAGATTCTAGATTATTTACATCAACATTTGCCGATGACACAGCCATACAATGTTTTGATAAATGCCACATTTAAGCATATATGTACTAACTTAGGCGTCCACTTAAGGCGAGTGGAAAAATGGCTTGCAAACTGGCGCATTAGAGAAAATGCAAACATGTTACGTTTTCTTTTAATCAAAACACTTGCCCCCAACTCAAATTTTCGAATAAACTTTTGAATCATTCTAACCCACTTGCAAGATGTCTGATGAATACAGCAACTATTTGACGTCGTCGGCGAAATGATCAACTGATATTTTTCTATTTTCCGAGCTTACTATAAATTCCAATATTAGAAGTGTTTGCTATATTATATTATTACATTGTTATATAATTTTTTTGTTGTATTTTAGAATTTAAGATTTATAAACTTATTGTTCAATGCATCAATAAACAACGAATCCAGTTTGCCAGATAATTTGCTTACTGATAACACTGGCGAACCAAAACCACCGACATTATTTATTCCTGCAGTACAAAATATACAATCGATGTTGAATCAATTCAATGAATGTATTGGAAAGGAGTCGTTCGGCTATAAATCTTATCGGGATGGTCAAATACGAGTCATGATAAGGTCAAGTGAGAAATATCGTGATATTATAAAGCTTCTCGATCAACAAAAAGTTACATACCACACTTACCAAATAAAGCAGGAGAGGGCATTCAGAGTGGTTGACAAAAATTTACATCATTCGACTTCAACTGAACTTATAAAAAAAGAGCTAGAAAGACACAATCATAAAACTAGAAACATAAAGAACGCTATTAGTAGATTTAATAAAAAATCGCTGCACATTTTTTTTGTAGATTTGGAACCTAATACAAACAACAAAAAGATGTATGAAATTACTCGTCTTTGCAGTGCGATTGTGAAAATTGAGCCTCTCAAAAAGTTCAATGATTTAGTTCAATGCCACAGGTGCCAAGAATTTCGACATACTAAGAGCTATTGTACCAAGCCATTTAGATGCGTTAAGTGTGCTATGCAACACCGCTCGCAGGACTGCACAAAAGAAAAAACTGCTCCAGCTAAATGTGCTCATTGCAATAAATCTCACACCGCTTCTTATAAAGGGTGTGAAGTGTATCAAGCCTCTTTAAAAAGAACGCAATCTTCTTCTGTCAAAACATCTCAAATACTTGAAAATGTAGTTAACATAACTTCAAATAATAATAGCTTGACAATCTCAAAACAAGCACATAGAACCATACCACTTAGCCGTAGCTACGCTGATGTAGCAAAAGAAAACACAACGATGAGTCATGGTAAAACTAATGAAAGTTTTGTTGATCATAGCGTTGATAGCAGCCTTAATGAAAGACTTCAAAAACTGGAAATTATGATGATGGAAAATCAGATGAAAAGAACAGACAAATTGGTTGATCAAATATCAAATCTACTTCAAGTTATAACGTCTCTTTTAAACAAAAATGCTTCCAATAGTACTATGGAACGCAAATGGCGCATGCCAACATATGCTTGAAATCGAGCACGTCATAAAGTCTCAAAACGTGGACGTTGTTTTACTTTCTGAGACACATTTTAATAAAAGATCACATTTCAAAATACATGGCTATGAAGTAGTAGCGTCAAACCACCCTGCTGGTACAGCGCGTGGAGGTTCGGCAATAATTATTAAAAGCAACATACATTTTTCAATCTGCGAGCCAATTATACATGACTGGGCACAAATTACAATTATAGAGTTACAAACAATGACTGGGACTATAAAAATTGCTGCTGCGTATTTACCACCTCGTCATCGAGTGACTGAAAATATGTTTTCTAATATGTTTCAATATTTGGGAAACAGTTTTATTATTGGAGGCGATTTTAACGCCAAACATCAGTGGTGGGGAGCCAGAATTATTAATCCAAAGGGTAGGGAATTACGAAAAAGCGTGAATGCGAAGAACTAATCCATTCTTTGTACTAGTAATCCAACGTATTGGCCTACAGATCCTAGAAGGCTTCCAGATTTGTTGGATATAGCAATGAAATAATGAAATAAATCTGAATATAGAGCTTCAAAATGAAGAGGACATCGATGACACAGTTGAAGGGTTTAACAATAAAATACATATGGCGGCCGAAATAGCTACTCCTCCTCGAAATCCAACAAAGTATCCTACATATAAAAATTAGTGGAAGTGGAACATGGTCTGAGTACACCCTGCCAATTAAGCCTACCTCTGTCACCAGTAACGCTTCCCATGGTTCAACAAGAAATCAAATACCATAATATAATAAATAACAGTAAAACAAAAAAAAAAAAAACAACAACAAAAAACAAGCAACCGACTCCAAGAGGCCCTGTACCAGTACAGTTCGCCTAACAAACACATTAAATGTTTCTCAAGCTTATGACCACTTCTCACTGCACGAATAAGTGCCTTATAAAACATAATTTTATGTATTATAAAAAGAGAAGAAACGAAAAGAAAATTGCTTCTAAAATCGACATTTGTTATCCGATTTTAATGAACTTTTTGGATGTATCTCTATACTGGCATACTTAAATTTTTAGGCTTGGGTTGATTTTATGGGGAAGGGGGTGGGGCAAAATTTTAAAATAAACTTGTAAAATTTCGGAGAAGTCCTAGTCGAATGCAAAAAACACGAAGTCTCTATCTAGTACCGTTTCCGAGATCCTTTCGTTCATACAGACGGACAGACGGACATAACTATATCCTCTATCACTCCTGACCACAATGGGGGTAACTTTGGATGTCTCCGACTTACAAGTCGTATGTTCATGCTGGTGAATAGTAGCTCCGGCCTTACTTAGCTCGAAAGGAAATGATTCAAAAAAAGTGGAGAGCCACTTATGACAGGAAAGGCCAAACACACTCGGAGATCATTTGGTAACAAAAAAAAAAAAATACCTTTCACAATAATTCCAAAAATAAATGAATATCTGAAACAATTTTTAAAACTTGATTTTTAGCTCATTTGTGTAATACAAAAATGTTTTTTAGTTCACAATTTTATGTTCATTGTAGGTTGAGTTCTTCCTTGATAGCATAGACTTGCCAAGAAATGCTCTTCTGATCTGCGACTTGCCATCCATCAGCCAAAGATTTGGTTAAATCAGACTCGAAATGTGTCAAATTTCGTGACAGTGACATGGAACAAAATGGTCATTTAAGTTCTTATGTAAATTCGTGTATAATATGTAAATCCTCTCTCAACTAATTTCAATAAAAGAATCTGATGTCAGCCATGTTCTAAAAAATACATGCTATACGTAGGTCTTGCGTAGATTTAACGACCAACTGGTGTTGGAATAAACTTAAAAAAAAGTTCGTTTGATGTGGACATCTGACGTGTTATCAGCTACATTTATACCTACCTGGATGGAACAATAGAAGGAGCCGAAAACTTTTAAAATTGAATCATTTTCTGATGTAAGTACTAACCCTTATACATATTAAATTTTTAGACGCCATACCTGAAAACTTTTTCAATACTTTACTCGTCCCAACATTCTTCTTTCAACACAAGGGTATCCAGTTCAAAAATTCCGATTTCGTCGTCACCGGTTTCTTCCACTTCATTGTTGTTGTATTCTTCACATGTCCCTGTTCTTGAAAGCTCAACATCAGGGGATTTCAAAAGAGCTATGACTTCTTTTGGCATACTTTTCCTATGGGTAAATCTTTGTCGTTCCTTTCGATTTCAGAGTAGACAGTAGTGGGTCAGACGAATCTAAGGCTCTGTTAAACACTTCTGTCATAGTATCTAATCGGCTGCATTTCCTTGCATGAGATAGCCTATTGCGTTTGTATAATCTGTTTCGCGCTTCAGACGCATTTTCTCAGAGAACTCATAGAGAAAGTATGGAACTTTCGATGATTTGGTTTTCATCATATTTTTCAAATAAATTAAACTTCTCTGCACACAAGTCTTTAAAATTAAAAGTTCAGAAAATTAAGCAGTGCAACACTCCTTTCTCAAAACTTTGCATATAAATGCTCGACAGTTCAACTAACTAAACTTCATTAAATATTGATTGAGCAATTATACACTCCTTTCACTCATTTATATATACGAGGACTGCTGCTCATATTTCAGGACTGTGTTGACGTGGAATTGCTACGACACCGTCATCAATGTAACTGCAGCCAAAAAAGTGTCTGGGTTTGTTAAATAAGTTACACGACTTTCATTTAATCATCAAAATTTATTTTGTTTCCTCACGCAAACCACTTCAATACGGCGAATTAGTATTCCTTATTGATCGCCTGTCCTGTTGGCACTATTTAATAATGCATCAAACAGGGAACATTAATTAATTACAAATTCCATGCACATTTCTTAACATTCTATAATTTGTTAAGGGAACAAATTTTATTTTTATATTAAAAAAGAAACTAAATGAAGATTATTTTCCTGTATTAATTTTTTACAACATTGTGCGTGACTTATCTCAACATGAAATGATGAACTTAATTCTTTACATGTCGATGCACCATCAAGGGTCAGAGTATGTTCATCCGCGAAATCTGAATGACTGCAATCGCAAAAGTAAATAAAAGTGGTAGCCCGCCCGGGTATATTTCGTATCCTAAAATATTTGCAAAATGCTGATACTCAATTAAAAAAAATGTGAAAATGCGTTGCTAAGTAAACCAAACCGAAGCGCAAATATTTCGTACCGCACTGGCTTCACTGAAGCATACCAAGAGCGGAGAACTCAAAATAAATCAGTGGAAAAAAAAAAAAAGAAAAACCCAAAATGAATGGGCAAACGAGTAGGCGACCGAGTTTGGTAAAAGAAAATGTTTCCGCATACGTTCAGAACTATTCTACTCGAAATACGAAATCGAAGCCCAGCGCTGCACTGAGCTGCAAGTAGTCTCCAATTAAAAGTTTACTAATTATTTCTAAACTTTTGTGCAATGAGTGCAGCACATGCAATCGAGAGTAAGCTGCATCCAGCTAGAAGCAGGATGGCAAAATATCCAGGACTATGACTATTTCACCAACCTACCAACGACAACGTCGCCAAAATTACACAACAGTCGAGTCCTCTACCGTTCTTAGATTTCATTCAGCTCGCCAGATGCACTTTGTACAGCGACTCCATTTATCCTGGAAATGCTGCCACAAATTGGTTACGATTGCGGATGTGTACGTTTAATACTCATGCGACTCATTTTCATTGCTCGAATCCGAACCAAAACGGATTTTCATTTGTTTTTCGATCAATGGAGCTTCAAAGGGACAGGGCGCGGTGGTCATGTTTGTGTGTAAATGAAGTTAGACGGAGCAGAGTGAGCAGAGTCTACAGCAAATTGCAACTATTCAACGTTCTATGTATCACTCATGCAGTGTTGCAATACGATGTCAATATGCGTAGGACTAAACTCCAAACATATACATACACAATTGCTGTCACACACGCTTCCCCATCCTTCAAAGACTTGCTGACACAGATCGGTGAGTGTAGTTAACAATGTGGGCTGTGCAATCGTTCAAATTCACCCTTTTATATATGCATGCGTGGCGTTTCTAACCTATATGGGTTGGGCAATAGAGCGCACCCTTCCGCACACCACAGAGTTGACTTTTGTTTAATTCGCTTGGCGTTTCGATATTATTCCAAATCCAATCGCATTGGCGTTGCCTCTGTCCGTTTGCATTTGGCTGAAACTCATTCAACTCATCGAAATCGATTGCGTCGAGTCAATCAAATAACAAATCGATTTTAATGCGTGTGTTTTTTCAAATGTACTGAATAGCCAATGAGTACAACAACATGAAAGGACTCCTACCAACATAGAAATTTTACACTTGCGTAACTTGTCTGTGGCATTTGGAAAGAATGCCAATTATTTACAAAATCATTTTAAAACGAATAAACAAAAATTGAAGTTAATAAAAAGCAGGAGAAACGTTTAAATTTGATACAAAATATTCCACTAATGTTGTAAGTTTTTGATTTTTTTTTGTCGAATGAAGCATCACACATTACACAACATCCAAAAATTTAGCCTTGTATCAGTTAAACTAATGAACTGATGGGAGATAATGTTAAATGCGATTGCTGAAGAATATCTTTAATCAATACCAATATTATTATTATTACTCGAGATATGACCTTAATGTGAAAATGCTGAAACTGTGCGCGTAGTTCACACTCAATGGAGGAAAAGTTGAAAAACTCAACAAGACCAATTGCACACACAATCAAAATTCATACTGGACGTCAGACTTGAATAAATTATCGGACCTCATTGACTTATGTATGTTAGAAACTTTCTATTTATTTATCTATTGTAAAGTTTTGGTGTTTTTGACTGTGGTCTTGCTTGCATTAATTTTTATAGCCCATTTATTAAATCAAGCAGTTGTAGTATTTAGTATACCTTCAAGATTTCTAGAAGCTAAGGATGAATCATTACGAGCAGAGAGCAGGACTGTGTCGTCTGCAAAAGTAGCAATTATGAAAGAGGGCTCATTCGGTTGTGGTAGGTCTTTAGTGAAAAAAAAAAAAAAAAAAAGGTGTCTTAATACACTCCCTTGAGGTATTCTTGCATTAATCTGTCTGATTGAAGAAAAAGCGTCTTTGACTATATGATAAGAAAGTTCTTAGCAGAAGGTAAAAATCAGGCGGGAGAAGAGGTTTTTGTTTGAATAACAATCCATTGCCTTCTCGAAATCAAGAAAAAATCTAATACAAAATTTCTTATCATCAAGGTCTGGAGAGCGATGCCGAACTGATTTGGAAAATGCTGAGGCTTTTGCAAGTCATTTGCATACAGTTTTTCAATTTAATGAAATTAATCTAACATCTAACGAAGACGAAGTTCTGAATTTTCTTGGGTTGCCTTGTCAAATGAGCCTGCCAATTCCTCAAACATCGATTGCCGAAGTTGAAGCCGAAATAAAACTAATTAAAAATAAAAAGTCACCTGGTTTCGATAAAATTGACGGCTTCACTCTAAAAAACCTTCCAGCCAAATGTGTTCGCCTCCTAACATATATATATACAATGCAATGCTAAGGTTAGAATATTTTCCCAGTCAATGGAAATGTGCGGAGGTAATAATGATATCCAAGCCAAATAAGCCTGAAAGTAAGCACCTCATCATACCGTCCGATAAGCCGGTTGGTAACTTTTTCTAAAGTATTTGAAAAAATACTTTTAAGAAGACTGTTTCCAGTTGTGTACGACCACGTTATTATACCGAAACAGCAGTTTGGGTTCAGAAGAAATCATGGAACACCTGAGCAGTGCCACCGCATTGTCAACTTAATTTCCGATGCCTTTGAGAAAAAACAAGATTGTTCGGCAGTGTTTCTTGACATGCAGCAAGCTTTTGATAGAGTTTGGCACCCAGGCATTATATATAAAATGAAAACTTTTCTGCCAGCGCCTTATTATTTACTGCTTGGATCGTATCTTAGTAACCGCTACTTTTATGTTCAGCAACAAAACGACTCATCTGCCCTGCATCCGGAAAATGCTGTGGTTCCTCAAGGAAGTGTTCTGGGTCCTATGCTCTACACTATATTCACAGCAGATATGCCTGTCTCAGACAACGTTAGTGTAGCAACGTATGCAGATTTTTAGGCCCTGTACCGAAGGTACAAGAGCCTATTGGGTTTGTGCAAATGTATGTAACAGGTAGAAATAATGGTCGGAGGCCCCCCAAAGTTACCCCCATTATGGTCAGGAGTGATAGAGGAGTCGATATAGACATGACCGTCTGTCCGTCTGTCCGTCCGTCCGTCTGTATGAACGAAAGGATCTCGGAAACGGTAATAGATAGAGACTTCGTGTTTTTTGCATTCGACTAGGACTTCTCCGGAATTTTACAAGTTTATTTTATTTTATTTCACCATAAAATCACCCCCAAGACTAAAATTTTCTTCAGCACCAATATAAAGTTAACGCGTCTCTAAGCCAAAATCCAAAAAGTTCATCAAAATCGGATAATAAATGACGATTTTATAAGCAATTGAATTTGAACGACCCCGCAGTGAAAAGTGGTCATGTGTTTGGTCATAAGCTCGGGAAATATTTAATGTGTTGGTTAGGCGACCTGAACTGGTACAGGGCCACTTACAGTCGGTTACGCCCGACTGAAATTTCCTTACTTGTTTTTTTTTTAATATAGTGTTTTCTCTTTTGGATCTTCTCTTGATAGACACTAACAATAATTTTTCAAATCTCAAATTTAGTTGTGTATTACACTAAGCCCCCCCGGTTGGAGACTTATGTAGTTACAGCGACCCTAAGAGCACATCGCAGGGCTGGGAGGTCATTTCTGTGAGTCGCATTTGTATATGGAGTAGGGTTAGAGATCTTGCGAGTGGATTAGGGTGAGAGTTGAGTTTGCATTCATAGTTCTGCTTGAATCGATCTATTACAGTTTTCACAGTTGGGATGTTAGGATCATTGTGAATTGTGAGTATTGCGAATATACCAAGGTGCTCCGGTGAGAGTTCTAAGTATTTTTGATTGAGCTCTTTGTATTATATCCACGTTACTGGAACTCGCATTGCACCATAATTGTGTGCCGTACGTCCAAATAGGCTTTATTGCGGCGTTGTAAAGAAGTAATTTGTAGTCCAAGCTAAAGGGGGATTTATAAGCCAGTGTAGGGAGTTGGCTTTTAGCTTTATTTGTGTTTTCTTGGCTTCAATATGTTTACGATAAGTGAGCCGTCTTTCGAGACTGATGTGTATAGAACATATAGCATAGGACCGAGAACGCTGCCTTGGGGTACTCCAGCTTTAATTTCAGACTCCTGTGTTATGTGGTCACTCTGACTTACTGTGAATGTTTGTGAGTACTTCGAGGTAGCAATACTTTTATTTTACTTGAGCTATACCGAGAAAGATTGCGGAACAGTATTCGCGGGGTTCGAACGCTGTGCTAATCTCTGAGGTTAATCGGTTTACCTGTTCGATAGTGCCATGGTTTTCACGAAACCCAAATTGGTGGGTGGGAATAACGTTCTGCATGTGTGAGTTGATTTTTAAAAGAACCAACTTTTCGAACAGTTTGGATAGGCAGGATAGTAGGGTCTATATGACGCAGCCTGTGTTTTGTCCTTTCCGGGTTTCGGTATCATGACTATGACCGATTTCTTCCACTGAGTTGGAAAATGTCCGCATTTAAAAATCGCGTTATACAATTTTGTGATATATGTCACAGCTGGACTGGGAAGCTCTATGATCATTTTTGGGGAAATTAAATCATGACCTGCAGCCTTCTTGGGATTGAGCTGGGCTTTTATCACTTTATGAACTTCGTGGGTGTGAACTCTGAGAGGTTCAGAGTAGTTCGTGTTCGAAGGAGAGGGAAGAACAAAAGCGTTTGTTGACGGATTTGGCTGAAAAACAGTTCTTAAGTGGTTTGCAAAAACTTCCGCTTTTTCTATGTCCGTGCGTGCCCACTTTCCAGTGTGGATTCTTATGGGTGTAGAGACTATAGCCGGTGGTTTGCTTAGCTCACGTGAAGCAGTCTTTAAATTGTGCTTAGAGGTTGGAGATTTTTGACACTGCCATTCCCTTCTTAAGTGCCGTTTCGTCATAACTAACAGTTCAATGTGACTGTTGGTTATACTGTGGTTCATCGAATTGGCTGTGGATGGTTGTGGTGTGGAGTGTTGAGCTGCAGCAGTGAGAACAGAACTCAGGGCACTGACAGAGTTTTCAATATCGATTTCGTTACTTATTGCTGGGTTCAGCTCGATATGACTGCTTATATACTTTTTATATTTGAGCCAGTTGGTTTTTTGTGAGGTGAGTTTATTGGGATACTCTTTCAGTTGAGGTTTTTCCAGTAAACTAAAAAGAACTGGAGAATGATCCGATGAGAGATCTGCAAGAGATTCAGCAGATATTAGATGACTTGAAATTCTTCGTGTTATTGCAAAATCAATGAGATCTGGGATTTTCATCGAATCTGTAGGCCAATGTGTTGGGGTGCAGGGCGAGACATAGTTAAGCTTGTTTTTGGTGTTTATAATTGCTTTGTAGAGCTGCTTTCCTTTGGGGTTTGAATTATTGTTATTACCTGTGGCTATGAAGCGATCACCTAGAGTGTCGAAGAATTCGAGAAATTGTTTTTCAGATACCGTAATATTTTGCGGGCAATAAATTGCCGATGGAGTCTACCAAACTTTGTTTGAATATTTATTGAGGGGGCTTGGAGATAATTAGTAGCAAATGCCAGTTCCACCGTGGGCTTTGCCATCTGGGTGGTTCGTGGAGTAGAACGCATGCCCTGGAATTTTGAAGTTGTAATTATTCGTAAGATGTGTTTCTGCGTGAACATCAATGTCTCTTACTTCGAGAAAATTTAAAAGTTCGTTTTTGTGCCGAGAAACAAGATTCGCATTCCAGAGACGTATGCAGATGATACTGCTATCATAGCAACAAGTGAAGATCCTGTTGAAGCATCACATCTACTCCAATGTCAACAAGCTATGATAGAGGACTGGCTTCAAAAATAGAAAATTACGGTAAACGCCCAAAAATCTACACATGTTACGTTTACACTTAGAAGGAGTACGTGTCGAAAGGTACGACTCAATGGATGTGAGATTCCCCAAGCAATCTCTTTTAAGTACTTGCACCTTGATCGTAGATTAACGTGGAAAGAACACATAAAAGCGAAAAGGACACAACTAGCACTGAAAACGGGCCGGATGTATTGGCTGATCGGTCGTAAATCCCAACTAAGCCTAGAAAACAAAATTCTGCTTTACAAGACAATGCTAAAACCGGTCTGGACATATGCCATGCAACTATGGGGCAATTCTAGAAACTCCAATATAGAGATACTTCAAAGGTACCAAAACAAACTGCTATGAAGATTTGTAAATGCCCCTTGGTATGTATATGACCAACAATGCGATTCACGAAGACCTCAAAATACCCTTTGTCAGGGAAGAAATAACGAGGCTGACAAATAAATATTGATCTTGCTATAAACCTTCTTGACAATAGCGAGACTGTCTCACGGCTCAAGAGGTTCCACATTTTAGATGTAAATGTGTAAATAAAATAATTGTCAGAATTTAGATTTATCTCATATATAGATTTAATGTTATATGTAATAAAATGTAAAATGTATCTTTGAAATAACTTAAGATTTATTATAGTTGGCCTCACTGGAGGTCTCTATACCTGTATATATGTTTATTATATCCTGCGATCCTTAGGAAATATTTTAATGTGAGATGAGTTTTTGAGATCAGTGCCAGATCTGAACTATAATCACAAAAAAATAGCTTAGCTCCAGAACATGTTGCATTCCAGAAAGTATTCGTAGTCCATGCCTACGTGTTGAGTTCCAAAACTAGGAGTAGTTAGAATGGCTGACATTTCTTGCATTAGTTGTTTCATAATAGATTTTAATTCTTAAATATGATTATTTGGAAAATTGGATGTTTGGTTTTGTCAAAAGAAAAGTTGTGGAACAAGCAAATCGGCTCGCGGATCACTTTAATAATATATTCAGCAAATCGTGCAACAACTTTAGAAATACTCTTCACTAAAGCAAAAGATTACAATTAATTAGAATAAAACAAGTAATAAAATACTAAGCCCTTTAGGAATTTTCATGAATTTCGTTATTAAGTGGATTTTGGGGTTACTGAAAGTTAATGAAAATATATAAAATGTCGGATCCAAAATGGCTGCCGATTATTTTAAAATTAACGAATTTTCATGACTGATGTACTAAGGATTTTTTGAGGTTGTTAAATGTTTTTAAAATTTTTAAATTTGTTACAGTCTGAAAAAGTTAATAATTTAAAATATTGGAGTAATAACAATGATTCTAAACATGGACGAAAGAATGTATTAATCATCTGCATTTATTTCAAAACCCTATTCTTTATATTTTTATTCTCTCTGTTCTGTCCAATTTATTTGTGCAGATCAATCGCATCAGATCGGCAGGAAGTAAACAAGTTGCATCAAAGTTTTTTTGAACAGATCATATTTCTCCAAAAGAATTGATTGGAAAACATATTTCTATATACAAAAGAATTCCAATTATCTCTTTCAAAGACGTTGTTGTTCATTGCATAAAGGGCTACCTCTTGTCGAACCCAACTTTAGCGTAAATACCACTCGATATATTTTAGATGTTTTTGAAACTTATTTTACGGATGGTAACAGTGAAGTAAATATTTTAACATATCTCATGTAAAAAGAATCGGAAGCTCTTCGATCGTGATTATCTCCAGATAGCGTATTTGTGGCAGATCGTTGATTCAAAGACTGTTTGGAAATGTTGGAAGAAATTGGATGTAAAACATAATGCCTCATTTTCTGAAAAGTGGTTCGCAATATTCATCTCTTGAGGCAAATATTCTACCGTCTTGTTTTTAAAATACTTTGGGTTACAGAAAAATGGAGAGCTTTCGATCAGGTGTTTCCAAACAACCAAGTTCTTTACATTGGAAAATACTTCCTCTTAATTTATGCTTTCTGCAATGCATCACGGCCTCCAAGAATCAGTGACAATGCTGATGATATTATCATCGCCGAGCTTATGTTGCGTTTAGTTAATAAGCCGAATGTTTCGCAGGTAAGAGCTGAAAAAGAAAGTTGGTCAAAGAAGAGAGTTATCTGGCAGCCCATGGATGCTAGGTGAGCTGGAACAGTTAACGATCGGCGTCCATCAATTAAAACAAGCACGTTCTTACACTGAGGAACACATAAATGAAGACAATAACGTAATACGGGATGAAAAACAATTACGCAACACTTGTTCATAAATATATAACTAGTGGATAGAATATAACGATGGTGTTTATTCTGTTACATCATGGTATTGTAAATCTGGTGGTAGAACAGTAAATCTGGTGCTCATATCACTTCTGTTCTACGGCAATAAAGAGCTTAAGCTTAAAACTGCAGCTCCAACTTAGTTGATGCTGCTGACTGCGTGTCCGACTGGTCTGATGCGAAAGATAATGGTGAACAATCTCAGTAAAAGAGACTATCATAACGTTACCCTGATCGCAATAAGTTACCATGCAATGCTTGAAAAAGTTATAATTTTACCTGGCTTAGCATTAACAAGTTTTGAGCGAATCCAGTCCATTTTTAAGAAATTCGTCTTCATATTGGTTTCGACATTTTAAATATTCAAGTTCAGGCCAACAATCTAGAATGATCACTCTGACATATTTGCAAAGTTTTTAGGAAAGTTTGGTGATCGGGGCTCTTCGGTGACACATTAAAAATAACTAATCATTGTTAAGAGATAAAAAATGCAATGTATTTTGCAATGGAATAAATTAAGATATTTCTATTATTATTTGAAAAATCGCAAAACTATTTTTAGGTATTGTGAGGCATACTCAAGAGATGTTATCTCTTGAAAACAACCAATTTGGTGAGAACCCAAAAACGATCTTACATTTATCGTTTCTTTTATCAAAACCCATCTTATAGAAATCAAGCAGTACAATAAAAAAGTAAAAAATATTACAAATTCCAGCAAAGAGTAAAGAAGTAATTGCAAAAAAGTATTTAAACGCCGACTTCAACTAACCAATAGCATATTAACCAACAACTGGTGGAAGCAAGAACTAAATGAGAATTATAACACTATGCCATGTGAATGATTGAAAATGCAGCATACAGAGAGAGAGAGAGAGAGAGAGAGAGGGAACGTATTAATGGTAGCTTACCAACTTTAAATCGATATAGATCAATAATAGTCATTCGAAATGCAAAAAGAATATGAGAAACCTGAAAATGATTTTCAAATAACTCTCAAATGGTATTAAACTTAACATAGTTCGTTAATTTGAACTTTTTTTCTTTTGCAAAATATGAATCATGATTACTGTCATATTTTTAAAGATGATTGCTAATCGATGGACGTAAAAATCATCAAAATCAGTCAACGCTTATGGTCTCTACAGCTCCACAAAGGAACAAACATGCATACATACATACATAGCCAGGTAAAGGTTTATATCTGAAATTAGAATGTTTTCAGAAAATTTGGGGGTGCAAAATGATTACAAAATATCCGCTTTAGATGATCTTTTGCTAAAAGCTTTTTGACATAATCCATGCATAACGCGTTAGACAAGTCAACGAAATGCGACAAAACTTTGTGAAGAAATGGTTGATTATGAAAATATTCTGCGAAGAATATGGGACGGAAACTGAGGAAAAATCATCCTGCAGACCAATCTAATATATGTTGAAAATTAGTGTTATTTAGTGAAGTAGTTCTCGAGTTATTAGTTGTGGAAAATAGCGCAGATTATGCTCATACCAAAACCAGGCAAACCTTTAGAATTGGTATCTTCGTACAGGCCGATAAGTCTACTACCAGACATGTCTAAAGTATTTGAAAGACTTTTGCTTACAAGGCTTAGGCCAATCATTGAGAGGAAGCAACTCATACCTTCGCATCAGTTTGGATTCCGCAAGTATCACTCAACAATTGAACAAGTTAATAAAGTCTATACATATGCAAGAACTACCCTGGAACGAAAAGAATACTGCAGAGCTGCTTTTCTAGATGTATCACAAGCCTTTGATAAGGTGTGACATCCTGGTCTGCTCTATAAACTGAAACGGTCTCTCCCTCACCACGCGTACAACATTTTAAAATCATACTTGGAGGATAGATACTTTTGCAGATGACACTGTAATAATAGGAAAACACGTAGATCCAATGCAAGCATCCCGTAACTTGCAACTTGCAAGCTAACCTAAGAACCATAAGCAAGTGGCTAGATGCATGGCGAATTAAAGTGAAGTAAGTAACTTTCACTCTTAGAAGAGGCACATGTCCGCCAGTCTACATAAACAACTGTCAATTGCAGCAAGCATATAAAGCTAAATATCTAGGGATACTCCTAGACCAGCGGCTTACCTGGCGCGATACCTTTATTAGCTTCTTGGGACTAACTCATCTGTATCAACAGAAAATAAAATACTTATTTACAAAGCAGTTTTAAAACCAATATGGACTTATGGAATTCAAATTTATGGCTCTGCATCCAGGACCAATCTGGAAATCCTTCAACGATTTCAGTCCAAACTTCTCCGCCTTTGCATAAATGCTCCATGGTATATAAACAATGTTATAATCCACCATGATCCACCATTAGTTGAAATCAGCAGAAACTACCGAATCCGACTATTCGCACATCCAAACCCACTAGCAGCACAACTAGTTAGGAACTTCACTCACACGAGAAGACTAAGAAGGTATCACCAAGAAGATTTAACTCACTGAACTGCCAATAATCGCCGTCGTCAACATTAAATTTATTAGGCCTTGTACCGAAGGTACAAGAGCCTATTGGTTTTGTGTAAATGTATGTAACAGGTAGAAATAATGGTCGGAGACCCCCCAAAGTTGCCCCCATTATGGTCAGGAGTGATAGAGGAGTCGATATAGACATGTCCGTCTGTCTGTCCATCTGTCCGTCTGTATGAACGAAAGGATCTCGGAAACGATAATAGATAGAGACTTCGTGTTTTTTGCATTCGACTAGGACTGCTCCGGAATTTTACAAGTTTATTTTAAAATTTTAAAATTTTTCTTTTCATTCATATTCGCGCAGTGAGAAGTGGTCATGTGTTTGGTCATAAGCTCGTGAAACATTTAATGTGTTTGTTAGGCGACCTGAACTGGTACAGGGCCTCTTACAGTCGGTTACGCCCGACTAAAATTTCATTACTTGTTTTTATTTTTGTTTTATGTAAGATTTAGTCATTGGACTAACTTACGCATGCCTCTTTAAATTAATTATATATAAGTATTACTGAATGTTTCTCGAAGAACAGATTGTATTTAATAAAATGGAGTTGTACAAAAAAAAAAAAAAAAGTTGTATTAACTCTTATATACACACAAAGCAAACCTCGCTGTCCGCTGTACAGAATTCTCTAGATGAACTTAAAATCAGTCTTCACTGCTGCCCAATTTTATTTATTTCTACTTAAGTACTTTTCTGAATTGTATAAACATATTTGAAGTTTGTAATAAATGTATATTCGAAATGTATGCGCAGCATAGGTCGTCCTGTCATCGACACCAACTCATTATAAGCGATCGTTAATTTAACGACCTATGCGATGACAGATAAACGTGAGAAGTGAATGCTCTGCTTATAACCATATTATCGCACAAGCAGCGTGTAGACTTTTGTTATTGAGATGCTAATCTGTTATGTTTATGTACTCGATAAATGGTGAAACCCCGAATGTATGGTTCTTATATGTAGGCAACTAGGAAGTGTACCAATTAAAAATTAAAATCGATTGAATTTAACATTATTTGGATCAATTTTCAAGTTATATATATACATTTTGAGTACTTTACGGAAGTGGAACCATCCATTTATATCGTGGAACTTGTTTCTTTCAACCTTTATATGCGCAAAATACCATCCAATATGAAATGGTTATTGTTTCCCATATTAATTAATCATACCTTTTGTTATATATGGTCCCATGTTTTTGTAGGGTACCATATATATTTTTATGATAATGACAATAGGCACATCAGCAATGATTGTATTAACAGCATACGTTTGTGATGTGCGTTGTCTCTTCATGGCAAAGGCGGATTCGACGCATTCATAGTGCAGTGTCCAATACTTGCAATAATTGAATAGCTGAATAGTGCTTCTCATTGTTTTCGTGTTCTACTTGGACGTGGATTGCGGTACTTTGAGAGAAAAGCAAAATCCCTTTCAAATCGAAAGAACCGAGTCAAATATATGTTCCAATTTTCGCCAAGTTTCGAAGCGCATCACTCAATGCATTGAGCACTTTCCAAACCAGCTAGCTAAACCGAAACTGTCTTCATTGTCGTTGTTGCGGTTCTGTTAAATGTAATTGTCGCCGATTTGTCGTAATTACGATGAACATTCGTGCGTGTTTTCTCTAAGCTGCCTCTTACTTTCTGCCAATTCATTTATTTGGTCACACGTTGCGCCCCCTCGCTTTCAAGGTTTGTTTATATTGACTCGTTTAACGATGCAATTTTCGGTTTTCGAGAATGTCTGCAATTTTCATTTTAATTTAGCGTACAACATTGCGTATGCGTAGCACAATTGAAACATTTGTATTTGCTTTGGCCGTCGGTTCCACCCATGTCATCCCGATTACGGTTCGATTTTATTTGTTTCCGCTTCCGCAAACTCCTTTCATTGCAAATCGTATACACATTGCAATATTAAATGTCATTCACACACATGCAATGAGTGCTGCGAAATTGGTTTGTATCTGTATTTGTCTGTGGTCGCTTAATTATTTTGTTAGGCGATAGCTCCTCTGTCCGTCTGTCCGTCCGTCTGTGAAATTTGTTGTTGTTTTTGTTTTTGTTGTCAATATAAAATACAAAATGCAATTTTGTTGTCAAAATGTTGCATCTTCCCTATAATTGTTTCTCCTCGTCCTTGCGTAATTTCTGCTCATCCTGCGTAGACCAACTATCAATTTAGCAATTGAAAAGGAACCAATATGAAAGTTTCTGAATTTAAAAAAAAATGCTTCCGCTTCGATATAAAGCCAAAATGTTGTACAGGTAATTTATAAAGCAGTTGTAGGATAATTTGATAATTGCCCTTCACAATCAATATCTCCACAATACCTTTGTCCATTTCTTTGTGGCTCAATTTGTACTGCTCGATGTGGTGCCCTTAAATGTCTCTTTGCATGGGCGATTTATAGCTGGAGATTTTGTGGTTGCGGCCTGTTTTGTCAGTCTCTTGGAATGCCATGATGTAGTTGAATAGCCGATTTTTTTTTTTTTTTTGTATTCTATAAACCAGTATTCAATAAACCAGTTGCTGACTTTGTTGCCCTAGCATTCTCCTTGGTGGATGCCTTTGGAACACCTTCTACTGTGGAAAGAACATTGCTCTGGGTCTGATTGCTGCACTTCTTTCTGCCAGTACTTTCTTTTGACAGTGCGATGCTGTAAAGCAAATAACTCGGAATCACATGTGTTCAAGGGAACTATTATCCTTCAGAAGGTTGAAATTAAGTGTTAATTTCTCTTTATGTGGCTGCATGCAGAAGAAGCAAACTGAGTTTAAGCTAATCAGTTTGCTTTTTCAGCATTTGAGCGGACCAAGACAATGGAAACATCAATGGCAGCCTCTTGAAGTAGTTCCATCTGAACAGTTATAAGAGGCTCATTTGTGTCATTGTTACTTTCGCTAAACCATTGTTGACCGCAGCTTTTATGTAAGGGGAGCTACAGGAGAACTCTTCTCAGATCGAACTGTCTCAATAATCTATAGCCTTAACATACAATAGGACTTACTCTCAAGAGCCGCCATTAACAATTGCTTTCAAAAAGCCTCTCCTTCAGAATTGAGGCCATAAGTCAGTGCTGGGGTTTGAAGGTCGGCAGCAACTGTTTTGTTCGACTCGAAATCAGATGATTTAAACTCCGCTAAAACTTCGTCACTGACTCAAAATAGTACCGAACTCGAAGAATCAAGTACGCCCTGGTATATAATTTAGTGGGTCCACCGGGAAGATCATTCCAATATTTAATGCGGTTAGTACTGCATCTGGCTTATCCACATGAAATCACACAAGTAGCCGGGAAGTAGGTCTTATGCCACAGAGAATGAACTTAAAACTGGAGATTAACAGGTATCCAGAGTCAACACATTTGTGCTTAGATAGCCCTGCTTTTTATACGCCATGCGCATGGTAAATCTGTTATGTTAGTCGGCTCGTCGCTGCAACACCATCCCATGCTAATGAAATGAAGAAATAGATATTGGCGCATCGAAGGCGCTTCAGAACACTGAACGATTTTTTTCCAAATATTTGAAAGCCGAAGATATTTTTTTGAATAAACAATAAAGCTCCGTTTTCTTAATGTAAAGCAAGTCTATGTCAGGGTCTGGCTGGAAGATATTTATTTATATATAATTATTTTATTTAATAGGAAGCAGGATTCGGTACATCCTATAACCATATAATGTCGATTGTACAAATTTTTGTGTAAGTGTTTTCGAATTTTATTAACAGTCTTCTCCGTCTATTAGGTGTACCGCCTACTCCAATAATAGTGCTTCTTAATCTGCTTATTGGACTGCTATGTGGCAAACTCCTTGCTAGCCCATTGAAAGTTGTAGCGGCTTGTGTGGTGGATGATTTTTTGTTCTATGGTGTTCAGTCTCAAGTTTCGGTGTAGTGTTGTGTTGCGGACGTACCAGGGGCAGCCTGTAATCTCACGAAGACTTCTATTTTGGAGCTTTTGGATTCGCTGCCTTTGTGTTTTGGCTGCGATGCCCCATTTTTGTATCGCATTATGTCGAAATACGAACTACTGCACAGTTGTAAACTGTTCGCTTGCAGCAACACACAATTCCCTGCATTTTGTTTAATATTCCATCGCTTGGTCCAATTCTATATTTCTAAAAGCTAAGAAACAAATTACCACCGATACAGTTTTGTTTTTTTTTCAAGATTCGTTCCAATCCGTGACCATTATAGAACTTTGTTGCTATCAGAGAATATGGCAATGATTTGGTTCATTACCCATCTTTCTATCATTGTCATTTTCCCATTTCTTTTTAGTGCTGAGGCCCACTCTAAACCTTCTGATGAAGTTATCCTTTATACTTAGGTTGTCAATCACATATAGTACTAATGGGGTTGACATCCGTCGATAAGCGTAATATATAACTCGATTGCTGACGTATGCCTCCTACCACTAAAAATTCTTCCTATACCAGCGATGACTCCGCCGATCTTGGATTTGAAGATTGTTTACATTTAATAACACGTCTATATCCGCACAAGACAGTGTTCACATTGTACCTGTTAAACAGGCTAAGCATTTCATCCTGATAAGGCGATACACCATTTTCCCTAGAGACAAATATCAACAAACAAATGCTAATCCCTGATAAAAAGTTTTCTTTTTTTGTTCTACTTTTTTCTTAGTTAATGAATCTCCTTTTCTTAATAATTTTTCAAAATTCTTTATTCTAAACTTATAATATGTACTAGCCATCCAGATGGAGGCTAGTAATTTACAGCGGCTCTAAGAATTTAACACTGAGCTTGGGAGGTCATTTCTCCTGAGTCGCGTTGTGTTATTTTGTTGAGT
The DNA here is from genome assembly GCA_035044805.1 of Leucophenga maculata. NCBI lineage: Eukaryota > Metazoa > Arthropoda > Insecta > Diptera > Drosophilidae > Leucophenga > Leucophenga maculata. The sequence goes on from JAWNNP010001187.1 coordinate 80,400, forward strand.
GAGAGCTCTTGCGAGCGGGTTTGGTTGGTAATCGAGTTTTTGAGAATAGTTTCGCTTTGTTCGAGCTATTTCAGACTGCACAGTTGGGATATTCAGATCTCTGTGAATACAATCGTTTCGAATGTACCATGGTGCACCAGTTATTGTTCTAAGAATTTTAGATTGAGCTCTTTGAATTATTTCCACATTGCAGGCGCTTGCATTGCCCCATAGCTGGGATCCATATGTCCAAATAGGCTTTATTACTGTGTTATAAAGCAACACCAGATTTAAGGGTGATCGTGAATTAATAAGCCAGTGTAGGGAGTTGGCCTTCAGCTTAATTTGTATTTTCTTCCGAGATGCATGAACTCATTGGCCTGTGGGATCGTAATATTGTTCAGAGTTAGCGTAGGGCAAGTACCTCTATTTTGTACTTAAGCCCCTCGAGCCAAACTCGATCAAAGGCTTGGGCAATATCGAGAAAGATTGCGGAGCAGTATTCACGGTGCTCAAACGCAGTTCGAATCTGGGAGGTAATACGATTGACTTGTTCAATGGTGCCATGCTTTTCGCGAAAACCGAATTGATGGGTAGGGATGATATTTTGAGTGTACTGGCTTATTTTGGTGAGAAAAATCTTTTTAAAGAGCTTGGACTGACATGATAGAAGACTTATGGGTCTATATGACGCCGCCTGAGTTTTATCCTTACCGGGCTTCGGGATTATGACAATGATTGATTTTTTCCACTGGGTGGGGAAATAACCACTTATTAGAATGGCATTGAAAAGTTTGGTAATATAATTAATAGCTGGACTGGGGAGTTCCACGATCATTTTTGCAGAAATAAGATCATGACCTGCAGCCTTTTTTGGGTTTAGTTGATTTTTTATGATGTTTTTTACTTCATGTGTGTGTATTCGGAGGGGGGCTGAATAGTTCCTATCCGGATATGGAGGAAGAGCGAAACCGTTTGTCGACGGGTTTGGCTGAAATACATTTTTAAGATGTGCTGCAAAAATGTTAGCCTTTTCTTCATCACTGCGAGCCCATTTGCCAGTATTATCTCTAATGGGTTTAGATACCTCAGCGGGTGGCTGAATAGTAGCGCGAGCTTTCCATAACGGAAATTTAAGGTTTTTTGGTGAGAGACATTCGATGTATTTTCTCTGGGCGAGTTTATCTTCAATTTTGAGGGCCGTGGTCAGCTCACAAGTAGCTGTCTTCAGCCTTAATTTTGCAGCTGGAGATCTCAAGTTTTGCCATTCTTTTCTTAGGCGGCGTTTTTTGGCAACCAGATGTTCAATGTGACTAAATTGTGGTGTAGAGTGTTTTGCTGCAGCAGCAAGAATTGAGTTAAGGGCACTGACAGAGTTGTCTATATTCATTTCGCAGTTGATTCCAGGGTTGAGTTCAATGTGGCTGCTTATATATTTTTCGTATTTAAGCCAATTCGTATTGTGAGCGGTGAGAAAACTGGGATTTCGTTTGTATTGTGGGTATTCCAATAGATTAAAAATTATGGGAGAGTGATCCGATGACAGATCTGCGAGTGATTCTGCAGAAATTAATCTGGTTGAGAATTTTCGTGTAATTGCAAAGTCTGTAAGATCCGGTATTTTCATCGGATCTGTTGGTCAGTATGTGGGACTGCATGGTGAGACATAGTCAAGCTTGTTTTGAGTGTTTATGAGTGCCTTATAGAGCTGTTTCCCTTTGGGATTTGAAAGCCGTGATTCCCAATGGGTATGTTTCGCGTTATAATCTCCTGCAGCTAAGAAGCCATCACCCAATATGTTAAAAAAGTCTATGAACTGTTTTTCGGTTACAGTAAAACGAGGAGGGCAATAATGTGGGCGATAATGTGAGATTGCCAAATTTTGATTGCACATTTATCGAAGTGGCTTGGAGGTAATTGGTTGACAATCCCTGTAGTGAATAGTGTTTTATTTTACTTCTAATTAGTATGCCAGTTTCTCCATGGGCTTTTCCGTATTTTATTCCCACCAAAAATTAATGCTTTCCTTTTTACCAATTTTTCCAAACTAACAAAAGTTGCTTCTTTAGAAATAATATGTCTAACAAACTAATAGTACGACACCTGTCAAATTTAGTCACATGTATTTTGAAGGTTGGGGCTCACTAAAAGTCATATGGATATAATACTAGTAGCGTCACTTATGTGTCAGTCTTATAACATTTTACCCCACCTAATATGGAAAAAACATACCCCATTCCTGCGCTTTTATAAGATGAACTTTTTTATCAATTAAATAAAAATACCAAATAGATCATTCTTACGCTGGTTCCGATGAAAATGTTATACAGCTTTAAAGCGAAACTTTTATATCACTCCTTGTTCATATTATAAAATGTGTTGCATAATTTTTTGAAACATTTGCACGAATTACACTAAAATATAAATTTATTAATTAGAATACACAAAAAGTTGCCTAATAAATTTTAGTTTACCCTGTTTGCTGTGCAAATTTACACACGCTTTCGATTGTTTTAATTGCACGTTTTTAATTAATTAAGACTGCTCGTTTGGGCGATTCAAGTGTTTCATATTTCGTTGCAAAAATAATTGGTGTAAATTAAATAATAGCTCGGAAATATTTGAAACTATCTAAATCAAAGCATTGGATAAAAGCCAAATTTTAACTAATTTTATTGAAACCAATTTGCAATGTGTTTAATGAAGTTCACTGAAGTCAATTAAATAATTGAGAGCATTTTTTGAAATTAATTTCTTTGCTGAAATTCTGTACAATACCAAAATTATTATTTAAATAATAATTATACTCTTCACACAAAGTGTAAATAATTTTTTCGAAGTTATATTTGCAACGCCTCAAAAATAAAACAGTCAGCCTCCTATATTATATATATTTCCGATCAGTTTGATAAGTCATTCTAGCGATTTTTATTTGTCTGCCTGTATGTACTTATGTAGGAGCTCCATTCACAGCAGTCGTTGAGATTTTGGTTTGAAAGTTGGTATAGTTTTATAGCCAGAAGTCCTAAACTAGTTAAAATGACCACTAGACGGTAAAGGTATCATATCGGCCGATCAAATCCGTAGCTGAATCCAAAATAAAGTGGTACTACCTAGAGTCGCCATTACACTCTCACACATCGGGCAACGCAATGTCTAGCTGAGGTACATATAGAATATACTTCGATTGCTTAGGCACATGAAAGGTATTAAGTGTGATTCCCAAAAATTTAAATCAAAATGAAAGATAAAAATGAGGAAACTCGGGCTGGGATGACACACCAAAACGTCGGTGGAAGGCATGACTGCGATGCTTAAACTCGTAATAAAGACGAATGCCTAATAAGAACAGAGCTCAACTGAATAAGAGTAGTAATCTAACCACTGATTAATCTACATCAAAGTAAGCTCGCGTTGACAGAACTTTTACTAAAAATATAAAGCTGTTACGGTTTTGGTCCAGGAACATTGGTTCGTCGGGTACCTATGATTGTGAGCTATTTTACCAAATAACAGCAGTCGTGGTGCAAAAAGATGACAAAGACGAATCAACACTCATTTCATACCCGCACATAACACTCGATCGGGAGACACCACCCATAAATCTTGCAAATTTAATGAAGAGAGCAAGCACAAAGAGCAGCCGCTCATTGGGCGGACGTCAATGCTCACAATGCAGTGCGGGGCAACCAAGATGTTAACAATAGAGGACAGTCTCTCTTAAACTTCTTACAACAAGCGAGTATAAGCATGGCAAATGTTAGAGAGCATATATAAGTGGGACCACCATCGTCCAACATTCATGAAATGGAGAAATATATGGAAATTTATAAATTGATTTCCTTGATAGAACTTCATTCTCAGATAACTTGTTCATTCAATTTAAGACTTAGGTTCTTTACAAAATAATCCATAATGTCTTTAGCGATATCCGGTACATACTGGGCTAATATCATAAGAATAATAGAGAAAAAATAAAAACCAGAAATGATAAAATGGTGAGAAAGAAGTGGAAAATACAACCAGTTGCAAGATATACAGAATAATGTGCTGAAACAATATACTTCTTGCAGCCCCACAGAAGAAGCTGGGCATTCTAACATTGTTTCGCAGCCGTCCTCGCGAGAAAGTTTGGCATAACCAAAATAGAATGCTACAAGAAATGCAAGGAATCGGGATTCACTGCAATCTAAGCTTCCATATAAACATTTAAATTTAGTGTCATTCTTATTGCCTCAGTTTTACATACATAAGAAGCTTCGTCTTTGTACTGTCGCAAGTTGGTTTTAAGCAGTGATGTGCTGTGATGCTTTTTTGTTCAGCAGATCATCTATAGGTGTATTCAGAATGTAATCTTGGGTATTAAACCACAAGATTCGACCATTTTTTGTTTTGTTGCTCGCGGTCTTTCGTACATATTATTCAGACATAAATTAGTCACAAAAATTAGGGGAAATAAACAAATGCAAATATTTGGATAATATTCAAGAAGGCATAATTCGGGAAAAATGTTCGTACAGAAAAAAAAAATTATAGCTTTAAGTCGTATTTTCAGATCCGAACCGTAAACAATTTTTCAATTTAAAAACGTTTTATTTAGCCATTTCCAAATTAAATAAAAATTTTAAAAATTATTTTTTTTAATATTCAACCATTTATTCCCGAGTTATGTCTTTTTGAATATCACACAATTTTTTTTTGATATCCCTTAATTTTTGTGACTATTGTAGTTGATTTGTGTTTCTTCTTTGTTTAGCAGAATGCCTAGCAGAAACACTTCCTTCTGAAGTTGTATAATATTTTGAAAACGTATTTAAGCGACTGATCCTTGATTGAGTGTGAACTTATGATATATACTGATTGATTGATTAATTTAGATTGATCGAGATGTGCATATCCAAAGTAAAATTGTGTCAATGACTCCAATTTTAGTCAGAGTTGCTTCAATTGAACTGAAACTGACAACTGATGAACTCTTCAGGAATGTCCGGAAACGCATAAAAAACTATTTATAACCGCTTAAGCGCCTTTTTATTTATAGCAGGCTTTCAATTCTCAAAAGAGTGAATGTTCCATTAAGCAATATTTTCATTTCTCGTTTTATGTTTCAGCGGACAACATGTTTAGTAAGAGTTAATTTGTCTTCTACTCCCTTACTGTTCCAGTCAGTATTATTTGAAAAGTCTTCGCAAGTAACCGAAATTTTCCAGTATAAACTTTTGTCGCGAGAGAAATATTTTCTTCAAGACCATCCAGCGTTGAACTGTTAGAGTTGCGGCTATTGGTGTCTACGCCCAGGTGTCGTTAATTAATTTAGCAGCTCTGCCAAATAAGCTTTTGCATGATGTAGATTTGCTTGGAACCACCATAGTATTAAATGACGATAATGTTGCAGCTGGGTACTTGCTCATCTTTAGCGCAGTTACGCTTTGAGTATGCTTGGTCCACCACCATTTCTTCCTCATCGGCGTTTCTGGCTGAATCAGAACAAGGTCCACTATTTTATAGGGTGATGATTGATTTCTTATATTTGGACCATCATTGTGTTTGTATCCGGTTTGTTTTTCTCAAAATCCATGCTGGATTTAGCAACCATTCATTGTTCTGAGCTTCAGTAGTGCCAAGGAGCTTCTTCCACTTCATCACGCTAGATTTGGGGAAGTATACAATAAGCGCTTCTTCGTTCGCCATCTCTAACCAGAGTGAGGCACCTTCAAAGGAGGAATGAGGTATTGCCATTGCGCTTGCAGGAAGTAGTCCAGTACCCTTTTTTATGAGTTTCATTTAGAAACTAGGACTATAATGCAATCTTTTTGCTCTAAAAATGTCTTCATTTCTCTGCTCCACCATAAGCGAAGTGCTTGAAAAATCTTTGAATAGTATCGTAATACTAAGCAGCCCCTTACGAGGCTTGTTGTTGTACTGCATCGAGCGATTTTTATTGTTGGCTTCGAGCGGAGTTAAATTCAACGACCAAAATGCCTTTTAGTGCTTCAGTCGCCTTTATACTTCCTTTGCCCTAGTTGTGACGGATTAGCATCAAGTTTCGGAACAGATCCTTTATCCTTCGACATGAAGCTAGATCACAGAATTGCGAGAATTGTTGAAGTACACCTAAAGGCATATCCTATAAATGGTGATGCGAAAGGAGTTCCACGGGCATTATCAAAACGGTATTGTTGGCCTATTAAAAAAATGTTTGCAAAAGCATCTGCAGATTTGATTCGTGCCGAGATTGAAACAAATTGAACAAACGTGTCTGAGCTATGTTCAAGTTTAACACAATTCGAAACTTACAGTGATCGATGACCAAATATTTAGTGTGCTTGCAGAGACTTCATCGCATATATGAGGTGAAGCAAAATAACGATCTCATCTAAAAACGAAGACTTGCTTCAATTAGGACTATTATACATGATTGAATACGCTTTTTCGAGTGTACATTACATGTAGGGTATCAACTTCCAATCAAATAGTAGCACCTCTGCGGCTTGGACGAGAAATATTCATATTTGTAAATAAATATATCTTTGCTGGAGAAAAGCAAAGGTGGTGTTTATCCCGAAGGCGGGCAAGAAAGACCCCTTCTCATCTAAGTCCTTCAAACCAATAAGCCTTACCTCATTTATGCTGAAGACCTTACAAAAACTAGTGGATAACCACATCAGGCCACTTACCTGATTTAGGAACCACTTCACAGAAATCAACATGCATAGAGGTCTGGTAGATCCACTGAAACTGCCCTATACCAGCTAGACACCCTAATTCGTAAAGCCATAAAGGACAAAGGAACAGCCATTTGTGCATTATCTTATCAGATGGTTAGTACAGTTACTGGACTCAAGAACAGTCGAGACTAGCCTACCTGATAAAAAAAATTATAGTCAAAACCACGAAAGGATGCCCACAGGGGGGCGTTTTATCACCTCTCCTGTGGTGTCTCGTGGTGGATGAACTATTAGAGCTTCTTACAGATAATGGCATCACATGTCAAGGCATTAACATTACAACATCTTGGTGCTCTAAGGTAGGACTGAGTATTAACCCATCTAAAACTACGATCGTTCCTTTCTCTAGAAAGTATAAGATGAAGTTACTCAAGCCAATATGGGTGAATGGCACGCTGATCGAATTCTCCAAGGAGGTAAAATACCTAAGAGTAATATTTGACAAGGGTACCACATGGAAGACTCACTTTGAACATGCAGTGATGATAGCTACAATGGCAATGATGACTTGCAGAGTCATTGCAGATAAGAACTGGGGGTGTACCCCCAAAATAATGAAATGAATGTACCTCACAATGGTCAGACCCATAATAGCATATGGAGCCATTGTCTGGGCGGATAGAGCTAAATTGACAACAGGTTGGCTTGTATATCTATAACAGGACCAATGCGAACCTGTCCTAGTGTGGCATTAGACGTACTACTAAATCTAACGCCGCTGCATCTTCATATCCAACAACAGGCTGACGGAGCCATTGCTAGGGTAGGAAGAATTAACACTAGCATGAATCAAACAAGTGTTAATATGGAAGACGCCCACCCACTCTTGCAATTACCCTAGTGACAACCTAGGCATAATGAACAACATCACTAGAAGATTTCAAGTAGGGCTCAGCAATAAAGAAGAATGGGGAAACATAACGCTGAACTACAATATCAAACCAGGAGCAATTAGCTGGTACACAGATGGTTCCCTAACAGACGAAGGAAGTGGGGTTGGACCACGCACTAAATACTTCGAATCACTAGGAAAATTCACAAGTAACTTTCAGGCAGAAATATATGCAATAGAAAGATGTGCTCAATTTAATTTAAATGGGGGGTACAAGAACCAAAGCATCGCTTTCTTCTCCGATAGCTAGGCGGCTATTAAAGTAGTAAGTTCGCCTATGATCAAATCCGACCTGGTCATGGAATGCATAGGTAAATTAAATAAACTAGGAAAACTTAATAAGAACACTCTATACTGGGTACCCGGACATGCGGGCATACCAGGAAACGAGCAAGCAGATGACTTGGGCAGGAAAGGGGTAGCGTCCTCTTTCATGGGTCCAGAGCCTTTCTGCGGGCTCGGACCAGGATCAATGAGAAACCTGGTAAAAGATGAAGAAAAGAAAGCAAGAGACTTTTTCTGAGAAAAATGTGAAGGACTAAAACAGAACAAAAAGCTGTTAGGCCCATACAACAATAGGGGATCGGAAATTTGCAACGGTCTTGAAAGGAAAGATCTAAGAATGATTTCGGGCTTCCTGACTGGACACTGTAGACTTAGGAGACACTTGTGTAAAATCGGAATCGAAAGTGATATCACTTGCAGATTCTGTCTGTAGGATGACGAAACTCCGGTGCATATCCTGGGGGACTGCCCAGCTCTGGCCCAAACCAGGCACATATATCTTGGCAATTACCAAGTGACAGAAAGGGCAGTGCATGCACCCAATCCCAAAAACCTAGTGGCCTCTTTCAGGGCAGTAGGGCTGGATGAGTTGCTGTAAGTCAACAACTGTTAGGGCACAATAGACCTGTAAGGTCGCAGTGCCTACTACTTAATAATAATAATAATAATAATAATAATAATAATAATAATAATAATAATAATAATAATAATAATAATAATAATAATAATAATAATAATAATAATAAAAATAAATAACCTAGTTATACATGCCTAGCTCGATTAGTAATACAAGTATATTGCTTAACGGCGCTGATATAATTGAATGGGTACCACTTCCTATTGGTATGATGTCGGAGAAGCTTTGGAAGCTATTAACAAAAATTTCCAAGATTTCTTTATTTAAACTGTCAACACTGACTTTATTGAGGTAACGTTACAACCCCCAGTTAGGGTTTGGGTGTAAGAATATTTACGACTTTTCCGTGAAATTTTTCAAAAAAATCAAAAAAATCGTAGCTGATTGTTACAAATGCCGAATACGCAACTTGCACTCATTATTAAAATTTTTCTTACATCCAATAACAATCAAAACCGAGTTACATCTAATGAGCGACATTAGTTTACATAGTATGAGCCTCTGCTTCCCTCTTGGAGCGGCGGTAGACCTCACGCATATATTCGTGTGTGAAGGTTTCGCCCGGATTACCAATCACAACTTGATGATATCGAGGAGGAGGAGCAGGTTGTGCCGGCTGTTGCTCCTAAAGACAAAAAGTTGAGAATAAAAATAATTCACAATGCTTTTGTGTGTTTGAGAACAATCAGAAATATATATGAAAGCACGCGTAAAATTTACCTGATTCATCAGGCGTCTGGCGAACAACAAACAAATACGCAGGTTGATATAGAATACAAAAATAAAAAACAAGATTGTCTCGATTAGATCCATACTCGATATTTTGGAAATAGATTTAATTTGCGTTGAAAATGTTTTATAGCGAAGCCTACTTCCTTTCAATTGAATTTTAAAAGGTTTAAAGGTTTTGAAACGTACTTTCGGAAAATGTAAGTCTCTGAAATCGGATCACCACAGATAACTGTAAAGGAGCAAAATGCCTACAGAATTTTAGAGTTCGGATACTTAAATGGCAGAAGCAAAAGTGGATAAAAAGGTTAAATTACAATAGACATGGTCTGGAGCCAACGAATCTACTGCAAACCATTGATGCATATTATACAGCGAGACTGTCACTTAGAAGGCAGGCGAAGGTATCCTCCAGCAACAATAAATCTAATTCAAATTAGGATTGTAAAACTTAACTTAAATCATGTCAGTGACGCACAAACCCTAACATACCCAAATGAGGCTTATAGATGGAAAAAAGGAAAATCACGTTGTCCGAGGTTTCGACCGGCGATTTTGGAAACCCGCTCTCATTCACCAATCGTTGAATATGAAGCCATTGATTTTAGCAACGATTTCTGGCGTGACGGCCTCTTTTGAACGACGTTCGGCGTAACTTGTGCTACTACGAGTATAACGGAACTTTGTAAATCATTTCTTAGCCCTTGGTCCAGAGTTTCCATATTATTTATCCAGCGTTTCCTTGATTTCAGTTATGTATGGCTTCTATTCTGTAAACAATACTAAATCATCACATGAAGTCGACTTTTTTCGATTTTTGTTAAAAATTCTTATGTTATCTGCTTTTAATGGCTGTCAAACACAAACTAAATGGTTCATCTCGCTCAAAAGTTAATCTTATTTCACGAAATATATTCAAAATGTCACTGACTTTTCAAACTGCCCTCGTTATTGATGAGTTATAGTTCTTAAGCTGTTATATGTCACCAATTATTACATTAGCTGTCTACGGAGCCATACTGGACGAGGTAACAGACGAATCACGATGCCAACATCCGGTAGTAATAATCGAAAGGAGTTGTACTCGTATGGACGCCTTCGCTTCACTCAAAATACCATGTGTAGTGAGCACACATATAGCGGAGGAGGAATTGGCTCGATTATAGATTCAACCATCCACAGTGCCATCTACGCATTAATATTAAGAAAAACTGAATGGATTCACAGTGATCTGTATGCAAAACGCGATTATCAAGCTGCAATCTTCTTCGTGAGTACCAGTTCCAATTATAGAAAAATGCAAAAAAAGGGTCCCTAGAATAAGTTACAACGACGTTGGGATCATCTCCTGTGATAAGGCGTGCAAAATTGTGACAAAGAAGCCTAGCTTTATTAAAAGTTCGCCTACAGCAAGAAAAAGGAAATGCTTGAGATTGTAAGAAGCTTTCTACTGATGTGAGTAACCAGTAATTCGCCAGGTGTTTACAAAGACCGAACAAATAGAATCAGATGAATACTATTCAGTGTCAGACGTAGAAGTCCCTGCAGCAGTCAATGACGTAAAGAATGGCAAAACTGCTAAACTGCGCTAAGATGATATTGGATGGATTGTAGGAAACAGTTGAGGCCTAGATAGCTTAACTGTCTAGCATATCTGCTACACAATACTAAATATCAACGCTGTCAAGCCAAGAGCATGTGCGAAGAGTTTTTCAGATTTACGTTCGGGATGCGTTTGCAGAAGTTCACATTGTGAGAAAAATTGTTGACTGCCATACACTTGGGAAAGGGCCAAACCAGCTCACAACGTCCTCTAAAACAAATATCTCCGAACAGCCGTTCGGAGGAGAGCTTACTGTAAGAAAGCAAATAACACAACACTCCGTAAACAATTTAAACTCCAATGAAAACAAAATGGAAGCCTCGGGTGAAACCCTATTATGACGACCCCCGCAAACGATACAATTTACGGATATGCACCTAGAATGTCCGCACGGTGATGGCACAAATATCCAGCTGGTTGATGTCCTCGAAAGATAAAAGGCTGACATAACTGCATAACGATTATCTGACGAATATTGAAGGGGGTTGCTCTAAAAAAGCATGGTGTGACATATACAATAGCTGCCATGAAAGCATGAATTGGGATGCGGCATCGTGGTAAGTAGGAAACTATGTAGCCAGAAAGGCGTGAGTTTGAGGATGTCGAGAGGTTATGAGACAGAAATAAAGCTCGAAAATTTTATCAAAAGGTCAAGCGTCCTACCGAAAATTTTAAACCGGGATTAGTTTCAGTAGAGAGGAAAGTGGATATCTGGATACAGAAAACAGGAATCACTGAGATTATGGAGGAGTCATTTTTCTAACATACTCGGAGGCGATGAAGCGCACAATTTCGCCAGTTAATGATGGCAGGCTCTGATGGGCTGCCACATAAGTTATTTAAGAGAGGCGGTGAAGAGTTCGTGAGTATGAACTAACTTTTATGCAAGATATGGTCCAATGGACGCACACCCAATGGAATCGCACGCTGTTTGCGGAAACTACCTCGGAAAAAAACTCATATACATCGGATATAAGATTCTGCTGTGAGTATTGTGCAATACAGGGAAGCGTATTCAATGATAGGACTATGTCAATGTGGCCAAAAGGTAGACCAGTGTCCAAATATTCACATTACGCCAAATCTTGGAAAAGACCCGTGGGTTTAATATAGACAGATAGATTGTCCATCTTTGCGCAATCTCACACACAAAGCGTTGTCAGTGTGGGGAAAAACCTCTCCGACCCCTTGATACCCAGAGAAGTTTCAGGCAGGGCGATGCTCTTTTGCTTTTTTTTCAATCTTCTGATGGAATACATACAGAGTATGTCGGGCTCGGTCTTCCAAAAAGAAGGGATGCTGCTCGAGTACGACGATGACATCGATATCATCGGTACGTAGGGACGACGAGTCAACCAGGCGTTCTCAGAGACTTAAAAACAGACTCGGCTCGTAGGTCTAGCGGTAAATGAGGACAAGAGGAAGTACTTGGTGTCTCTCGCACGCTGTCGTCGCCTCTTAGACTTTCAGTGACGATGACGGAGAATTTCAACTTCAGTGTTGTAGAAAACTTCGTCTATCTTGGATCCGAGATAACCAGCCACAACAACGTCAGTCTGGAGATCAGGCGAAGAATCACGCTTGCAAACTGATGTTTTTTTGGGATGAGCAAGCAAATGAGAAGTAACGCCCTCTCTTGAAAGACGAAAATCAAGATCTATCAAAAACTGATACTCCCCGTCCAACAGTATGGCGCAGAGGCTTGAACCGTGATTGAGTCAGAGAAAACTGCGTTGGATGTCTATAAAAGGATGATTCCCCTCAGGGTTTTTAGGCCCTGTACCGAAGGTCCAAGAGCCTATTGGGTTTGTGCAAATGTATGTAACAGGTAGAAATAATGGTCGGAGACCCCCAAAGTTACCCCCATTATGGTCAGGAGTGATAGAGGAGTCGATATAGACATGTCCGTCTGTCCATCTGTCCGTCTGTCCGTCCGTCCGCCCGTCCGTCCGTATGAACGAAAGGATCTCGGAAACGGTAATAGATAGAGACTTCGTGTTGTTTGCATTCGACTAGGACTGCTCCGGAATTTCACAAGTTTATTTTAAAAACTTG